>OZ035962.1:41906709-42103884 GCA_964034945.1 Chrysopilus asiliformis
AGACTGACAGACTGACAGACTGACAGACTGACAGACTGACAGACTGACAGACTGACAGACTGACAGACTGACAGACTGACAGACTGACAGACTGACAGACTGACAGACTGACAGACTGACAGACTGACAGACTGACAGACTGACAGACTGACAGACTGACAGACTGACAGACTGACAGACTGACAGACTGACAGACTGACAGACTGACAGACTGACAGACTGACAGACTGACAGACTGACAGACTGACAGACTGACAGACTGACAGACTGACAGACTGACAGACTGACAGACTGACAGACTGACAGACTGACAGACTGACAGACTGACAGACTGACAGACTGACAGACTGACAGACTGACAGACTGACAGACTGACAGACTGACAGACTGACAGACTGACAGACTGACAGACTGACAGACTGACAGACTGACAGACTGACAGACTGACAGACTGACAGACTGACAGACTGACAGACTGACAGACTGACAGACTGACAGACTGACAGACTGACAGACTGACAGACTGACAGACTGACAGACTGACAGACTGACAGACTGACAGACTGACAGACTGACAGACTGACAGACTGACAGACTGACAGACTGACAGACTGACAGACTGACAGACTGACAGACTGACAGACTGACAGACTGACAGACTGACAGACTGACAGACTGACAGACTGACAGACTGACAGACTGACAGACTGACAGACTGACAGACTGACAGACTGACAGACTGACAGACTGACAGACTGACAGACTGACAGACTGACAGACTGACAGACTGACAGACTGACAGACTGACAGACTGACAGACTGACAGACTGACAGACTGACAGACTGACAGACTGACAGACTGACAGACTGACAGACTGACAGACTGACAGACTGACAGACTGACAGACTGACAGACTGACAGACTGACAGACTGACAGACTGACAGACTGACAGACTGACAGACTGACAGACTGACAGACTGACAGACTGACAGACTGACAGACTGACAGACTGACAGACTGACAGACTGACAGACTGACAGACTGACAGACTGACAGACTGACAGACTGACAGACTGACAGACTGACAGACTGACAGACTGACAGACTGACAGACTGACAGACTGACAGACTGACAGACTGACAGACTGACAGACTGACAGACTGACAGACTGACAGACTGACAGACTGACAGACTGACAGACTGACAGACTGACAGACTGACAGACTGACAGACTGACAGACTGACAGACTGACAGACTGACAGACTGACAGACTGACAGACTGACAGACTGACAGACTGACAGACTGACAGACTGACAGACTGACAGACTGACAGACTGACAGACTGACAGACTGACAGACTGACAGACTGACAGACTGACAGACTGACAGACTGACAGACTGACAGACTGACAGACTGACAGACTGACAGACTGACAGACTGACAGACTGACAGACTGACAGACTGACAGACTGACAGACTGACAGACTGACAGACTGACAGACTGACAGACTGACAGACTGACAGACTGACAGACTGACAGACTGACAGACTGACAGACTGACAGACTGACAGACTGACAGACTGACAGACTGACAGACTGACAGACTGACAGACTGACAGACTGACAGACTGACAGACTGACAGACTGACAGACTGACAGACTGACAGACTGACAGACTGACAGACTGACAGACTGACAGACTGACAGACTGACAGACTGACAGACTGACAGACTGACAGACTGACAGACTGACAGACTGACAGACTGACAGACTGACAGACTGACAGACTGACAGACTGACAGACTGACAGACTGACAGACTGACAGACTGACAGACTGACAGACTGACAGACTGACAGACTGACAGACTGACAGACTGACAGACTGACAGACTGACAGACTGACAGACTGACAGACTGACAGACTGACAGACTGACAGACTGACAGACTGACAGACTGACAGACTGACAGACTGACAGACTGACAGACTGACAGACTGACAGACTGACAGACTGACAGACTGACAGACTGACAGACTGACAGACTGACAGACTGACAGACTGACAGACTGACAGACTGACAGACTGACAGACTGACAGACTGACAGACTGACAGACTGACAGACTGACAGACTGACAGACTGACAGACTGACAGACTGACAGACTGACAGACTGACAGACTGACAGACTGACAGACTGACAGACTGACAGACTGACAGACTGACAGACTGACAGACTGACAGACTGACAGACTGACAGACTGACAGACTGACAGACTGACAGACTGACAGACTGACAGACTGACAGACTGACAGACTGACAGACTGACAGACTGACAGACTGACAGACTGACAGACTGACAGACTGACAGACTGACAGACTGACAGACTGACAGACTGACAGACTGACAGACTGACAGACTGACAGACTGACAGACTGACAGACTGACAGACTGACAGACTGACAGACTGACAGACTGACAGACTGACAGACTGACAGACTGACAGACTGACAGACTGACAGACTGACAGACTGACAGACTGACAGACTGACAGACTGACAGACTGACAGACTGACAGACTGACAGACTGACAGACTGACAGACTGACAGACTGACAGACTGACAGACTGACAGACTGACAGACTGACAGACTGACAGACTGACAGACTGACAGACTGACAGACTGACAGACTGACAGACTGACAGACTGACAGACTGACAGACTGACAGACTGACAGACTGACAGACTGACAGACTGACAGACTGACAGACTGACAGACTGACAGACTGACAGACTGACAGACTGACAGACTGACAGACTGACAGACTGACAGACTGACAGACTGACAGACTGACAGACTGACAGACTGACAGACTGACAGACTGACAGACTGACAGACTGACAGACTGACAGACTGACAGACTGACAGACTGACAGACTGACAGACTGACAGACTGACAGACTGACAGACTGACAGACTGACAGACTGACAGACTGACAGACTGACAGACTGACAGACTGACAGACTGACAGACTGACAGACTGACAGACTGACAGACTGACAGACTGACAGACTGACAGACTGACAGACTGACAGACTGACAGACTGACAGACTGACAGACTGACAGACTGACAGACTGACAGACTGACAGACTGACAGACTGACAGACTGACAGACTGACAGACTGACAGACTGACAGACTGACAGACTGACAGACTGACAGACTGACAGACTGACAGACTGACAGACTGACAGACTGACAGACTGACAGACTGACAGACTGACAGACTGACAGACTGACAGACTGACAGACTGACAGACTGACAGACTGACAGACTGACAGACTGACAGACTGACAGACTGACAGACTGACAGACTGACAGACTGACAGACTGACAGACTGACAGACTGACAGACTGACAGACTGACAGACTGACAGACTGACAGACTGACAGACTGACAGACTGACAGACTGACAGACTGACAGACTGACAGACTGACAGACTGACAGACTGACAGACTGACAGACTGACAGACTGACAGACTGACAGACTGACAGACTGACAGACTGACAGACTGACAGACTGACAGACTGACAGACTGACAGACTGACAGACTGACAGACTGACAGACTGACAGACTGACAGACTGACAGACTGACAGACTGACAGACTGACAGACTGACAGACTGACAGACTGACAGACTGACAGACTGACAGACTGACAGACTGACAGACTGACAGACTGACAGACTGACAGACTGACAGACTGACAGACTGACAGACTGACAGACTGACAGACTGACAGACTGACAGACTGACAGACTGACAGACTGACAGACTGACAGACTGACAGACTGACAGACTGACAGACTGACAGACTGACAGACTGACAGACTGACAGACTGACAGACTGACAGACTGACAGACTGACAGACTGACAGACTGACAGACTGACAGACTGACAGACTGACAGACTGACAGACTGACAGACTGACAGACTGACAGACTGACAGACTGACAGACTGACAGACTGACAGACTGACAGACTGACAGACTGACAGACTGACAGACTGACAGACTGACAGACTGACAGACTGACAGACTGACAGACTGACAGACTGACAGACTGACAGACTGACAGACTGACAGACTGACAGACTGACAGACTGACAGACTGACAGACTGACAGACTGACAGACTGACAGACTGACAGACTGACAGACTGACAGACTGACAGACTGACAGACTGACAGACTGACAGACTGACAGACTGACAGACTGACAGACTGACAGACTGACAGACTGACAGACTGACAGACTGACAGACTGACAGACTGACAGACTGACAGACTGACAGACTGACAGACTGACAGACTGACAGACTGACAGACTGACAGACTGACAGACTGACAGACTGACAGACTGACAGACTGACAGACTGACAGACTGACAGACTGACAGACTGACAGACTGACAGACTGACAGACTGACAGACTGACAGACTGACAGACTGACAGACTGACAGACTGACAGACTGACAGACTGACAGACTGACAGACTGACAGACTGACAGACTGACAGACTGACAGACTGACAGACTGACAGACTGACAGACTGACAGACTGACAGACTGACAGACTGACAGACTGACAGACTGACAGACTGACAGACTGACAGACTGACAGACTGACAGACTGACAGACTGACAGACTGACAGACTGACAGACTGACAGACTGACAGACTGACAGACTGACAGACTGACAGACTGACAGACTGACAGACTGACAGACTGACAGACTGACAGACTGACAGACTGACAGACTGACAGACTGACAGACTGACAGACTGACAGACTGACAGACTGACAGACTGACAGACTGACAGACTGACAGACTGACAGACTGACAGACTGACAGACTGACAGACTGACAGACTGACAGACTGACAGACTGACAGACTGACAGACTGACAGACTGACAGACTGACAGACTGACAGACTGACAGACTGACAGACTGACAGACTGACAGACTGACAGACTGACAGACTGACAGACTGACAGACTGACAGACTGACAGACTGACAGACTGACAGACTGACAGACTGACAGACTGACAGACTGACAGACTGACAGACTGACAGACTGACAGACTGACAGACTGACAGACTGACAGACTGACAGACTGACAGACTGACAGACTGACAGACTGACAGACTGACAGACTGACAGACTGACAGACTGACAGACTGACAGACTGACAGACTGACAGACTGACAGACTGACAGACTGACAGACTGACAGACTGACAGACTGACAGACTGACAGACTGACAGACTGACAGACTGACAGACTGACAGACTGACAGACTGACAGACTGACAGACTGACAGACTGACAGACTGACAGACTGACAGACTGACAGACTGACAGACTGACAGACTGACAGACTGACAGACTGACAGACTGACAGACTGACAGACTGACAGACTGACAGACTGACAGACTGACAGACTGACAGACTGACAGACTGACAGACTGACAGACTGACAGACTGACAGACTGACAGACTGACAGACTGACAGACTGACAGACTGACAGACTGACAGACTGACAGACTGACAGACTGACAGACTGACAGACTGACAGACTGACAGACTGACAGACTGACAGACTGACAGACTGACAGACTGACAGACTGACAGACTGACAGACTGACAGACTGACAGACTGACAGACTGACAGACTGACAGACTGACAGACTGACAGACTGACAGACTGACAGACTGACAGACTGACAGACTGACAGACTGACAGACTGACAGACTGACAGACTGACAGACTGACAGACTGACAGACTGACAGACTGACAGACTGACAGACTGACAGACTGACAGACTGACAGACTGACAGACTGACAGACTGACAGACTGACAGACTGACAGACTGACAGACTGACAGACTGACAGACTGACAGACTGACAGACTGACAGACTGACAGACTGACAGACTGACAGACTGACAGACTGACAGACTGACAGACTGACAGACTGACAGACTGACAGACTGACAGACTGACAGACTGACAGACTGACAGACTGACAGACTGACAGACTGACAGACTGACAGACTGACAGACTGACAGACTGACAGACTGACAGACTGACAGACTGACAGACTGACAGACTGACAGACTGACAGACTGACAGACTGACAGACTGACAGACTGACAGACTGACAGACTGACAGACTGACAGACTGACAGACTGACAGACTGACAGACTGACAGACTGACAGACTGACAGACTGACAGACTGACAGACTGACAGACTGACAGACTGACAGACTGACAGACTGACAGACTGACAGACTGACAGACTGACAGACTGACAGACTGACAGACTGACAGACTGACAGACTGACAGACTGACAGACTGACAGACTGACAGACTGACAGACTGACAGACTGACAGACTGACAGACTGACAGACTGACAGACTGACAGACTGACAGACTGACAGACTGACAGACTGACAGACTGACAGACTGACAGACTGACAGACTGACAGACTGACAGACTGACAGACTGACAGACTGACAGACTGACAGACTGACAGACTGACAGACTGACAGACTGACAGACTGACAGACTGACAGACTGACAGACTGACAGACTGACAGACTGACAGACTGACAGACTGACAGACTGACAGACTGACAGACTGACAGACTGACAGACTGACAGACTGACAGACTGACAGACTGACAGACTGACAGACTGACAGACTGACAGACTGACAGACTGACAGACTGACAGACTGACAGACTGACAGACTGACAGACTGACAGACTGACAGACTGACAGACTGACAGACTGACAGACTGACAGACTGACAGACTGACAGACTGACAGACTGACAGACTGACAGACTGACAGACTGACAGACTGACAGACTGACAGACTGACAGACTGACAGACTGACAGACTGACAGACTGACAGACTGACAGACTGACAGACTGACAGACTGACAGACTGACAGACTGACAGACTGACAGACTGACAGACTGACAGACTGACAGACTGACAGACTGACAGACTGACAGACTGACAGACTGACAGACTGACAGACTGACAGACTGACAGACTGACAGACTGACAGACTGACAGACTGACAGACTGACAGACTGACAGACTGACAGACTGACAGACTGACAGACTGACAGACTGACAGACTGACAGACTGACAGACTGACAGACTGACAGACTGACAGACTGACAGACTGACAGACTGACAGACTGACAGACTGACAGACTGACAGACTGACAGACTGACAGACTGACAGACTGACAGACTGACAGACTGACAGACTGACAGACTGACAGACTGACAGACTGACAGACTGACAGACTGACAGACTGACAGACTGACAGACTGACAGACTGACAGACTGACAGACTGACAGACTGACAGACTGACAGACTGACAGACTGACAGACTGACAGACTGACAGACTGACAGACTGACAGACTGACAGACTGACAGACTGACAGACTGACAGACTGACAGACTGACAGACTGACAGACTGACAGACTGACAGACTGACAGACTGACAGACTGACAGACTGACAGACTGACAGACTGACAGACTGACAGACTGACAGACTGACAGACTGACAGACTGACAGACTGACAGACTGACAGACTGACAGACTGACAGACTGACAGACTGACAGACTGACAGACTGACAGACTGACAGACTGACAGACTGACAGACTGACAGACTGACAGACTGACAGACTGACAGACTGACAGACTGACAGACTGACAGACTGACAGACTGACAGACTGACAGACTGACAGACTGACAGACTGACAGACTGACAGACTGACAGACTGACAGACTGACAGACTGACAGACTGACAGACTGACAGACTGACAGACTGACAGACTGACAGACTGACAGACTGACAGACTGACAGACTGACAGACTGACAGACTGACAGACTGACAGACTGACAGACTGACAGACTGACAGACTGACAGACTGACAGACTGACAGACTGACAGACTGACAGACTGACAGACTGACAGACTGACAGACTGACAGACTGACAGACTGACAGACTGACAGACTGACAGACTGACAGACTGACAGACTGACAGACTGACAGACTGACAGACTGACAGACTGACAGACTGACAGACTGACAGACTGACAGACTGACAGACTGACAGACTGACAGACTGACAGACTGACAGACTGACAGACTGACAGACTGACAGACTGACAGACTGACAGACTGACAGACTGACAGACTGACAGACTGACAGACTGACAGACTGACAGACTGACAGACTGACAGACTGACAGACTGACAGACTGACAGACTGACAGACTGACAGACTGACAGACTGACAGACTGACAGACTGACAGACTGACAGACTGACAGACTGACAGACTGACAGACTGACAGACTGACAGACTGACAGACTGACAGACTGACAGACTGACAGACTGACAGACTGACAGACTGACAGACTGACAGACTGACAGACTGACAGACTGACAGACTGACAGACTGACAGACTGACAGACTGACAGACTGACAGACTGACAGACTGACAGACTGACAGACTGACAGACTGACAGACTGACAGACTGACAGACTGACAGACTGACAGACTGACAGACTGACAGACTGACAGACTGACAGACTGACAGACTGACAGACTGACAGACTGACAGACTGACAGACTGACAGACTGACAGACTGACAGACTGACAGACTGACAGACTGACAGACTGACAGACTGACAGACTGACAGACTGACAGACTGACAGACTGACAGACTGACAGACTGACAGACTGACAGACTGACAGACTGACAGACTGACAGACTGACAGACTGACAGACTGACAGACTGACAGACTGACAGACTGACAGACTGACAGACTGACAGACTGACAGACTGACAGACTGACAGACTGACAGACTGACAGACTGACAGACTGACAGACTGACAGACTGACAGACTGACAGACTGACAGACTGACAGACTGACAGACTGACAGACTGACAGACTGACAGACTGACAGACTGACAGACTGACAGACTGACAGACTGACAGACTGACAGACTGACAGACTGACAGACTGACAGACTGACAGACTGACAGACTGACAGACTGACAGACTGACAGACTGACAGACTGACAGACTGACAGACTGACAGACTGACAGACTGACAGACTGACAGACTGACAGACTGACAGACTGACAGACTGACAGACTGACAGACTGACAGACTGACAGACTGACAGACTGACAGACAGACAGACTGACAGACAGAAGGACGACAGTCCTCGTATTATATTATAGGATATACCTATTTAATGTTAGGAAATGGGTAGAGCAAAACTTTGATCGTTCCAAACAGCGAATTTTTAGGGATGGCAACAGTAAGTTGTAAACTAAATTTTAGAGGTCGACAGCAAAAATTTTGGGGGTCGTCACCAACATTTTTTAGATCGACAGAAACCTTTCGTTAACCTTACAGACTTCTAAACATTAGAATTGGATTAGGCGACCCTAAAAACCCCCATATGTGTTTGTTTTTTATCTGGAAAATTTGAGGGTTGAAGGATTCGCTGCCCCCCAAAATATACGCATAAAAATTTTCAGACCGATCGGACCATCCGATTAGGGGACAGGGGAGGGGTTAAGAAGCGAAAGGGGTAGGGGAAAATAGATAAGGGGAAAACACTAGCCGTCCCCCAAAATGTACGCATACAAATTTTCAGATCGATCGGACCATCCGATTGGGAGTTGACAGGGGAGGGGAAGGCCGGGAAACGTCGGAGAGAGGGGAAATTAAAATGGGACCAACTAGGGAGTGAACTCTGTCATCCACCAACGCTTAAACAAAATCCATGCAACGGCACCCAAGTACTGCGTGAACATACAGATATAAAATAAATAAATAAATAAATAAAGTTGGACCAAAACGAATTGATAACCTCCTCCTTTTTTGGAAGTCGGTTAAAAAAGGAGGAGGTTATCAATTCGTTTTGGTCCAACTTTATTTATTTATTGTATATCTGTATGTTCACGCAGTACTTGGGTGCCGTTGCATGGATTTTGTTGAAACGTTGGTGGATGACAGAGTTCACTCCCTAGTTGGTCCCATTTTAATTTCCCCTCTCTCCGACGTTTCCCGGCCTTCCCCTCCCCTGTCACCTCCCAATCGGATGGTCCGATCGATCTGAAAATTTGTATGCGTACATTTTGGGGGACGGTTAGTGTTTTCCCCTTATCTATTTTCCCCTACCCCTTTCGCTTCTTAACCCCTCCCCTGTCAACTCCCAATCGGATGGTCCGATCGGTCTGAAAGTTTGTATGCGTACCTTTTTGGGGGACGGCTAGTGTTTTCCCCTTATCTATTTTCCCCTACCCCTTTCGCTTCTTAACCCCACCCCTATCAACTCCCAATCGGATGGTCCGATCGATCTGAAAATTTGTATGCTCACATTTTGGGGGACGGCTAGTGTTTTCCCCTTATCTTTTTTCCCCTACCCCTTTCGCTTCTTAACCCCACCCCTATCAACTCCCAATCGGATGGTCCGATCGGTCTGAAAATTTTTATGCGTATATTTTGGGGGGCAGCGAATCCTTCAACCCTCAAATTTTCCAGATAAAAAACAAACACATATGGGGGTTTTTAGGGTCGCCTAATCCAATTCTAATGTTTAGAAGTCTGTAAGGTTAACGAAAGGTTTCTGTCGATCTAAAAAATGTTGGTGACGACCCCCAAAATTTTTGCTGTCGACCTCTAAAATTTAGTTTACAACTTACTGTTGCCATCCCTAAAAATTCGCTGTTTGGAACGATCAAAGTTTTGCTCTACCCATTTCCTAACATTAAATAGGTATATCCTATAATATAATACTAGGACTGTCGTCCTTCTGTCTGTTAGTCTGTCTGTCTGCACAATGGATCTCGAAAACAGGCCTAACGATTTTCATGAAACTTGGGTGTTAGGGATTTTCGGGGACAAAAATACGATCTAGATAGGTATCCCCTCTGAGAAAATTCCCCTTCGACACCCCTCGCCTGGTATCTTCGAATTCGGTGGTCCGATCTTAATGAAGCTTTACAGTATTACTAAGAAGGCTAAGGGGTTTGATTTTCCACTACAAACCCTGACTTTTCCCTCCCCTCGATACCCCTCGCCTGGTTTCTTCGAATTGGCTGGTCCGATCTTAATGAAACTTTCCAGTGTCACTAAGGGGGTTGAAGGCTATCGATTCGTAACGCCGTTTTCGCACGCGGGCTGCGGCTTTACTTGCTCTACCCATTTCCTAACATTAAATATATCTATATAATATGTATATACCAAAAGTCACTAAAAATTATAAAATAAAAAACTTTTTGAAAAAAAGTAAAAAAAACCGACTTAAAAATGCACTAAAAAGGAAAAAATAATTTTTTTTTGGAAGTTGGTGCCAAAATAGAAACAAACAATTTGCTCTCTTTTATTGTACAATCTAAAAGTGCACTAAAAAGGAAAAAATATTTTTTTTGGAAGTTGGGGCCAAAATAGAAACTTAAAGAGGACTTCTATTCATATTTCTTGAGTGTTACTTTTACAGCTATCACCAATTCTATTACTGCTATCCAAATCAAAATATTTTATCTTTCGTGACGACATCTGACAAAAGAATATTTTTTTAATTTTAACGGAGCTTACCCAAAAACAAAAGAATATTTGTTAATGTTGACGGGGGTTAAGGGCAACGTGCCAAGTAAGGAACAATACCGCTGAAATTTTTATACCCGTATGGTATGAAATACCAAAGGGTATACTAACTTTGCCTTACCGTTTGTAACGCCAAGATCTCGTCATCACACACAAAAATGAATTACACCAGTGTGTTAGGAATGACAAAAGATTTTGATTTCCGCATGTCCGTCCGTCCGTCTGTCCGTCCGTCCGTCTGTCTGTGAACACGATTGCGGACGCACGGATTGAGCTAGAGCCTTGAAATTTTGCGCAGATCCGTTTTTCGTAAAATGCGAGGCTAAGTTCGTTAATGGGCAAAAACGGTCCATACGAACGAAAACGTTTTTTGCGAATACCTCAAAAACGGCGCATCTTATCAAAAAAGTGCAAGAACAAAAGTTATTTAGGATATGATTCTACATAAAACTTCCATACATCAAAATCCGATTGGAACAAATTTTAAAAAATCTCATTGGAAACTTTGACTTCAAAGTGTAATTTTGGTACAACTGTTCACTTAAATCACCATACGGGTTTTCAATAATTGCCAGATTGGCAATTATAGCTTTTGTTATGTTTATATTATGTAAGTAGGCTGCAAAAAAATAATGGTTTGAATCTCATCTCTGTGATTTATTAGAAAACAAAAACTTTTGGTACAATTCAATAAATAATAATTTTATTTATTAGAATTTTTTTAATTTTATATATTGTACAATAAAAGAGAGCAAATTGTTTGTTTCTATTTTGGCACCAACTTCCAAAAAAAAATTATTTTTTCCTTTTTAGTGCATTTTTAAGTCGGTTTTTTTTACTTTTTTTCAAAAAGTTTTTTTTATTATTAAAAGCTTTTATTTAGCTTGCCTTCGTGTCTGTCTGTCTGTTTGTCTGTCTGTCTGTCAGATCAAATCTTGCAACCCAATTTTGACCCACTTCCACTTGTCCGATTGACTTGAAATTTTGCACACTTATATAAGTCCGATGACAATACAATATTTTCACTACTTCGTCTTTGTAAGGATAACGGAAGGTCCTGTAAGGATAACGTGATTATCCTTTTCTCCAAATTTTCCGGAAAAAAATCTATTCTGGGGGTTTTTGGGGTCGCTGAATCCGAATCTGTCATTAAAAAGTCAGTAAGGATAACGGAAGGTCCTGTAAGGATAACGTGATTATCCTTTTCTCCAAATTTTCCGGAAAAAAATTTATTCTGGGGGTTTTTGGGGTCGCTGAATCCGAATCTGTTATTAAAAAGTCAGTAGGGATAACGGAAGGTCCTGTAAGGATAACGTGATTATCCTTTTCTCCAAATTTTCCGAAAAAAATCTATCCTGGGGGTTTTTGGGGTCGCTGAATCCGAATCTGTCATTAAAAAGTCAGTAAGTATAACGGAAGGTCCTGTAAGGATAACGTGATTATCCTTTTCTCCAAATTTTCCGGAAAAAAATCTATTCTGGGGGTTTTTGGGGTCGCTGAATCCGAATCTGTCATTAAAAAGTCAGTAAGGATAACGGAAGGTCCTGTAAGGATAACGTGATTATCCTTTTCTCCAAATTTTCCGGAAAAAAATCTATTCTGGGGGTTTTTGAGGTCGCTGAATTCGAATCTGTCATTAAAAAGTCTGTAAGTATAACGGAAGGTCCTGTAAGGATAACGTGATTATCCTTTTCTCCAAATTTTCCGGAAAAAAATCTTTTCTGGGGTTTTTGGGGTCGCTGAATCCGAATCTGTCATCAAAAAAATCTGTAAGGATAACGGAAGGTCCTGTAAGGATAACGTGATTATCCTTTTCTCCAAATTTTCCGGAAAAAATCTATTCTGGGGGTTTTTGGGGTCACTGAATCCGAATCTGTCATTAAAAAGTCTGTAAGGATAACGGAATGTCCTGTAAGGATAACGTGATTATCCTTTTTCTCGATTGTTCCGGGAAAAAAAATATTTTGCAGGTTTTGGGGTTCGCTGAATACGATTCTCAAGTTAAAAAGCCTGTAAGGACATCTCAAATGTAAAACTATATATTCGAAGACTAAAAAGAACAAAATAAAAAAAAATAAAAATTTTTTTTTTAAAAAAAGCTTTTATTAAAAAAAATGCACTAGAAATAAAAAAATAATTTTCTGGACGCTGTGTATCACAAATATAAAAGCTTTTAAAAAGCGAGATAAAGCATAAAACAATAAAATAAACATTTATCTCGCTTTTTAAAAGCTTTTATATTTGTGATACACAGCGTCCAGAAAATTATTTTTTTCTTTTTAGTCCATTTTTTTTAATAAAAGCTTTTTTTAAAATTTTTTTTTTTATTTTTTTATATATATAGATATATTATGATTTGATCATATTTACATACTTTTTAAAGTAATTTTGTTAAAATAGAACATAAGAATAAATATAACCTACAATTAACTGGGGAGGATGATTTGTAGAAAAATAAATTTTTCTTTTTCAAAAGGGGGAGGAATGTGGTAATGGGGACTTTGGACTTTGGAATAATAAAATATATTAGCATGCAGTTATTCCAGGTAACAAATTGCAACATTGCCACATTCTGCCTAGTAAACGTTTCTTGAGTTCATCGACAGGAAATAACGACTTCGGGTTATTGGCGTCATTGAACCCAATTGCAATGTCAGCATTATTGGGAAATAACCAATATTGCAATAAATGTAGATGACGTCAAACCGAGGTCAACTCATGTCGATCAACTTAGGAAACACAGAGTTCTGATTTGGTCACGGGAGTAGCACGACGTTTTCTTAAGTTAACCGAAAATTATAACTTGTAATCTAAATTAAAAGGTTTTAGTGTCAATAAATGAAATCGTAAATACAAAGTGTTTTCTTATTCATAAACATAACAAAAGCTATAATTGCCAATCTGGCAATTAATAATAATAATAATAATATTTTATTCTAATAATAATTTACAAATATGTTTTGCGCTAAATATATACTGACATAATATGGTTATTGTCTGTCAGGTTGGCACGACGGTAATTATATAAATATTCTTCTAATTGATACATTTTAAATGAGAAAAAAAATATAATAAAAATAATAAGATTAATAGTGAAGCACAAGAGCCTAATGGTTTCAGTAGTACCAGGATTTCAGTTGAATTCGTCAAGTAACAACTTTCTGTAGTTTAAAGCGTATACTGCGAACTGATAGAGTGCCATATAGTTACAGCCATTTAGGTGATCATAAAATTCGTCTCGGTTTAGTGTTTCCGCGCCTAAAAAATGTTGTCTAGCGGTCCTGTAGATCGGACACCTTGCTACGAAGTGGAAGGTATTCTCAGGTTCGTTCAGATTACATATTGTGCAGTCTGTGTTGTCATGATTGCTAAAGTGTCTACATTTGAGATCTATTAATCCTCCTCTAATTTTGATGATGGTTGAGATTATTTGAACCTTTAAGTTGTCATTGACGTAACCGGGTAACTGCGAAAACTCTAGATTTCGGTATTCGTCATGGTGTTGGGATTGTTTGGCTAGCTGAATATGGTCTGCTCTGTTCTTTTCTGATATCAGACTGAGTGCCTGGTTGTGTATCGGTTCCCAGTCGGTATGTGGTGCAAAAGAGTCGACTTGCATTCCTACCTTTTGAAAAATTACTTTCCATTCTTTTGCCCAGAAAACGTCTTCCTTAATAGTCTCCTCTAATAAAAGTCGAGGTAAGCGGCTAGAAGGGTACTTTAGTATTTTTCGGAGGTAATCAAAATGGGCTTTAAGAGTAACTTCGGAACTGCGCCGTAATCCTGTCTCTAAGTGAAGCATATAGTTGGGAGTGTTAGTGGGCTGTTCGACTCGATTGTACTCTGTAAAACCCCATATTTGTGCAGCGTAATGCATGATCGTTCTTGTTTCGTATATTTTGAGCTTTTTGGACAGAGAAATGCCAGGGTTCTTAATGTAATTAGACCACACAGAATTCAAAGCGTTTTTTGAGCCGGTTAATTTTTCGTCCATATGTTTTTTGAGTGAAAGGTTAAAAGACATAGTAACACCCAGATACTTATATTCATTAACTGTTTCTATCTCAGCGTAACCATAGTGCCAGCGTAGTGAAGACGATATCCTAGCACTTTTCCTAAAGACCATGACTTTGGACTTATTGAGGTTAACATTTAAAGACCACCGCGAACAGTATTCGTAAAGTTTATCGATCATGTCTTGTAAAACATTGGGGATAGTCATCCTCTGCTAGGATAGCCAGATCGTCTGCATACTTCAGTATTCGTATAGTATGGCCCCCAATCACTACACCCCCTGGGAGAGCATCATCGATATCGTTGATGTATATCGAGAAAAGAAGTGGGCTCAATACACAACCTTGTTTCACCCCTTGGTGTACTTCGAAAAAATCGGAGAGGGTAACTCCGTCCCAAACCGCTGAGTTTGTATTGACATATAGCAGTTTTAGTATGCGCAACATTTTTGAGGAAATACCGATCTGTGAGAGCTTATAGAATAGTGCCTCCCTGTTTATTGTATCGAAGGCTGAGCTGAAGTCTATAAAGAACACGAAGAGCTTTTTATTTTCCATCAGTCTTAAGTGAGCTATGCTGAACAGACTAAAGATGTTATCGAGGGTTGAGTACCCCCTTCTAAACCCCGCTTGTAGTATTTCATGTAGTATTTGATAACCCTCACAAAACGTGGTTAGTCTATTCAACAATATCCCAGTGAAGAGTTTGTACAGAGTATTTACTAATGACAGCCCCCGATAATTACTCACCACGTTGGAATCGCCTTTCTTGAACAGAGGAACAATTATTGACTGTCGGAAGGAATTCGGGATGCGCTCAGAATCAAGAATTACATTGAACAAATTGGTTATTTCATTTAAAGCATTGAGTGGAGCGTTTTTGTAATACTCAAAAGGGATCCTGTCTTCTCCGGGTGCTTTATTGTTTTTTGCCTTGCGTAAGAAGTTCAGAGAGGTCGACGGTACTGTCCAAAAAAGGGTCAGATGTGCCAATTACTTGGTAAAGTGGGGCCCAGGGTATAGTGGGCGGCGATAGTAGATTCTGGAAATGTGTGACGAACTCTCTGTTAGATATGGAGGTACTGACACCTGGTTTCTTTTGTTTTATTGTATTGACTAGCGACCAGGGGCGTGGCGTGAGTTTTGAAGCTAGGGATGCAAATTTTAATTTTTTGGAATTTAATTGCCAACTTAAGGTTTTTATGTTATTAACCCTTGGACTGACACATGAGTCTGGCCAGACTTTTTCGATTTTATTTTCTAATTCAATGATATTTCTAATTGAGATATGGACTTGAAATTCCAGGTACCTTCCTAAAATGTTCTTAGCTATCTATCTAAAAAAAGCTCAGGACGAAATATGCTGTACAAGGATAATTATAAGGACGTTTTGGTGTACACATCGTATTCGTACCACATGAGTCTGGCCAGACTCCCTTACATTTCAGTACATTTGTATGTAAATATTTCGTTTTTGGCATGTGTTCAAACACATTTTTATACCTTGCAGTTGATATTTTTATTTACTGTCGCAACTAATAGGCACCTTACACGTTCAATATATTGAAGCAAAAATATTGACCGTGTAAGGCAGGTCTAATGCAAACATAATCTACTTTTGAATGTTGTTTATTCGCTCTTCGACATTTCGGAGAACCAATGTGTTGGATAACGTCGAAAGGAAATTTCGTCTAGCGTCATTTCTTCAGGTGCTTTCTACTTCTGCGTTTTGCATGAAACACCACCAAAAATACATGAAATTGCATCATTTTTCATACAAATTGTTAGTGGGTCTGGCCAGACTCATGTGTTACGAATATGACTATCGAAGTATGTGTCTGACGGAGGGTTAATAAAGGTATTTTTAGGGTTGTGCAAAAACACATCTCTCGTTAGCTACTTAAATGAATGACAATAAAATAATAAAAAGTTCAAAACACTAAAATAACTTGTACTTTATGATTATGAAAATGATTATGAAAAATGCATCCGATCTTTGATCCCCAGACTACGAAATTATAATGTGTTTGTTTTTAATTCGAGACACTTATATATCCGAATCGAGAGAAAAAGTAAATTGATGATCTTTTTGTATAAAAAATACAGTTATAAAATAAAATATTTACGATTGTCCGCATAAACCCGGATACACCAAGATCGTTCTTAACTCAGAATTGCTAATTCTGAAGAGAATTAAACAGCTTTATGAAAATTATTTAAATAGCTGTAACTTACAGATTGCCAAACGTTGTAATCCTTCGAAAAAAGTAAACAAGGCCAACAAAATAATTTTTGCTTATTTGCACAACCGCAAAGCCAATTAAAATCTTCGTAAACTTTGACCGAAAATCGTCTCGTACAACTTTTATTTACTGTTGTTATATTTAACTTTGGTTTTGGTCTCCCGCGATCAAGAATATTTTGTTTTTCTGAAAAAGATCGCGAACTAAATGATTGTTTTAATAAGCTATCGATTACACAACAATCTGCCATTTTTACCAAACTATTGAAATCACAAAAATCATACAATAAAAAGACACGCTAATAAATAAACAATTTAAGACAATACTCACTACGCATGCAGAAACGCTACTACCAATTTGCCTTAATGCATTTTTTTTACATATTTTCACACGGAAGCAACGATTCGAATTGCTTATTTCACATCTTCCTGTTGCATATGACATTACGAGGCAAAAGAGAAATGATCGCCCGAAAGAAATTTTTATTTTTGGAATGGTTTTTTTAAACGCGAAAAACGCGTATTTTTTGTTCAAAAAGGTATGAATATTAGATATAGAATTACTCAAAACAAAATCATCTAGATGTCCTCCAAAAAAACTTTTTAAATACGGATCTTAGTTTTTTAGCTATTTAAATAAAGTGCAAATTATTTGACTTCTGCTGAGGTGGAAGCAATTTTTATTTTGCATCCACATTTTCGCTTTTCTCCAGTCGTTAACATAGGTTTTCATCTCTTAAAATTTAGTTTCATCTCTCTTCGTACAAAACTCATAGATGCAACAATAATTTCTGCTTCCACACAGTTTCAAAGGCAAGTTAAGAAATTCTCTCTTTTTAAAAGCTTTTATTTAGCTCGCTATCTTGTTTGTTTGTTTGTTTGTTTGTCGGGGTCAAATCTTGCAATCAAATTTTGACCCACTTCCACTCATCCGATTCACTTGAAATTTTGTACACTTATATAAGTCCGATGACAATACAATATTTTCTCTACTTCGTCCTTGTAAGGATAAGAGAAGGTCCTGTAAGGATAACGTGATTATCCTTTTCTCCAAATTTTCCAGAAAAAAATCTATTCTGAGGTTTTTTGGGGTCGCTGAATCCGAATCTGTCATTAAAAAGTCTGTAAGGATAACGGAAGGTCCTGTAAGGATAACGTGATTATCCTTTTCTCCAAATTTTCCGGAAAAAAATCTATCCTGGGGGTTTTTGGGGTCGCTGAATCCGAATCTGTCATTAAAAAGTCTGTAAGGATAACGGAAGGTCCTGTAAGGATAACGTGATTATCCTTTTCTCCAAATTTTCCGGGAAAAAAATCTATTCTGGGGGTTTTTGGGGTCGCTGAATCCGAATCTGTCATTAAAAAGTCTGTAAGGATAACGGAAGGTCCTATAAGGATAACGTGATTATCCTTTTCTCCAAATTTTCCGGGAAAAAATCTATTCTGGGGGGTTTTGGGGTCGCTGAATCCGATTCTGATGTTAACAAGTCTGTAAGGATAACGGAAAGTCCTGTAAGGATAACGTGATTATCCTTTTCCTCAAATTTTCCGGAAAAAAAACTCACCTGGGGGTTTTTGGGATCGCTGAATCCGATTCTGAGGTTAACAAGTCTGTAAGGATAACGGAAAGTCCTGTAAGGATAACGTGATTATCCTTTTCCTCAAATTTTCCGGAAAAAAAACTCACCTGGGGGTTTTTGGGATCGCTGAATCCGATTCTGAGGTTAACAAGTCTGTAAGGATAACGGAAGGTCCTCTAAGACAGAAAACTTAATTCCAGTGCACGCTAATTAAATTTATTGCCCTACTTTAATTTCACATTCAGATTTACCTGAACAAATTTTCTGGGAAGAATCTCATCTGGGGGTTTTTGGGATCGTTGAATCAGATTCTGGCATTAAGAAGTCTGTCAGGATAACGGAAGGTCCTCTAAGACAGAAAACTTAATTCCAGTGCACGCTAATTAAATTTATTGCCCTACTTTAATTTCACATTCGGATTTACCTGAACAAGTACGCTTGACAAATAAATAATAAGGTAATTAAAGGAGGTAATAAAATTTAATTACATTGGATATAATTAATTTTGTTCTAATTACATTTGTCCTAATTACTTTTGTTCTAATTACATTTGTCCTAATTACCTGTGTCCTAATTACTTTTGTTCTAATTACTTTTCTCCAGATTTTTTTGCAATAAATAGTGGATAGATTTTCCTAAATATTTAGTTGATTGTAATTTTTTGAATAGTGAAGTTCTCATTTCTTCTACGAAAGTTTTAACAACTATTTTTAATAAATAAATCAAATAAATAACAATCTATCCTGGGGGTTTTTGGGATCGCTGAATCCGAGTCTGAGGTTAACAAGTCTGTAAGGATAACGGAAGGTCCTGTAAGGATAACGTGATTATCCTTTTCCTCAAATTTTCTGGCAAGAATCGCATCTGGGGGTTTTTGGGATCGTTGAATCAGATTCTGGCATTAAGAAGTCTGTCAGGATAACGGAAGGTCTTCTAAGACAGAAAACTTAATTCCAGTGCACGCTAATTAAATTTATTGCCCTACTTTAATTTCACATTCGGATTTACCTGAACAAGTACGCTTGACAAATAAATAATAAGGTAATTAAAGGAAGTAATAAAATTTAATTACATTGGATATAATTAATTTTGTTCTAATTACATTTGTCCTAATTACTTTTGTTCTAATTACTTTTCTCCAGATTTTTTTGCAATAAATAGTGGATAGATTTTCCTAAATATTTAGTTGATTGTAATTTTTTGAATAGTGAAGTTCTCATTTCTTCTACAAAAGTTTTAACAACTATTTTTAATAAATCAATCAAATAAATAACAAAATGCAAAGCACAAAGGGAGAAACTGTAACGCAGAGTAAACGACGGTTGGAGAAGGCTCGTCGTAAATATCAGGAAAACCGAGCAGCCGAATGTGAAGATGCTAAGCGTTCACGGCTAGACAAGCGGCAACAAAACAAGCAGCGAGAATCAAGTCAACACCGTGAAACCCGCTTAGACAAAGATAGGCAACAAAAATCTGAGGTTAGAGCCTCAGAAACACCAGAACAACATGCAGCGCGACTGGAGTACGTCAGACAACACACGTCACAAGCCAGAGCCTCAGAAACACCAGAACAACATGCAGCGCGACTGGAGTACGTCAGACAACACACGTCACAAGCCAGAGCCTCAGAAACACCAGAACAACATGCAGCGCGACTGGAGTACGTCGGACAACACACGTCACAAGCCAGAGCCTCAGAAACACCAGAACAACATGCAGCGCGACTGGAGTACGTCAGACAACACACGTCACAAGCCAGAGCCTCAGAAACACCAGAACAACATGCAGCGCGACTGGAGTACGTCGGACAACACACGTCACAAGCCAGAGCCTCAGAAACACCAGAACAACATGCAGCGCGACTGGAGTACGTCAGACAACACACGTCACAAGCCAGAGCCTCAGAAACACCAGAACAACATGCAGCGCGACTGGAGTACGTCAGACAACACACGTCACAAGCTAGAGCCTCAGAAACACCAGAACAACATGCAGCACGACTGGAACAAGCTCGCCTACAACATGAACGATTGAATGCCGGGATTGCGACATTTCAAAAAGCCATTAATACATTCTGCGCTAGCATTTGTGAAATTTGCACCAAGCGATGCTATCCTAATCAAGTCGCTACATGTAGACCGAGTGTCGTTGCCAGGACATACTTGCCACCTGAGTTGTCATCGAAACGAAGTTTGCTCGTGTGCCACCGCTGTAAGACTCACCTAACCAGCAAGAAGACTACACATCCGTCGAAAGCATATTGGAACAACATGCAACCCGGAGATATACCTGAAGTAATTCGAGTATTATCACAAGCCGAACAGCGACTATTGGCAAGAATAACACCATTTGTTAAGGTAGTGAAGTATGACGGACGATTTGGACAATATGGTTTCCGTGGACAAGCAGTACTCTTTGCCCAGGATATCTTCGAAGTTAGTGAGAAGTTACCAAAAATGCTACCAAAATCGACCCAGAATTCAGGAATTGTCGTTGTAACCGAACATCTTGAGAACCTAAGCATCACAAGAGAGTTCTCAATATGCAGACCAAGACTGCTGGCTGCGCTACGGTGGCTGATGGCTAACAATCCATTATACGGAGATGTCAATGTCGACCAAGACGTAGAAATTAATGAACAAGATTTGATACGAGTTGTTGATACACCACCACAAGCTGAAGCAATCAATACGCTACAAGACGAATGCGCCTACAAATCAATTGGAGATATATCCAGAATTTTACGAGCTTCATGGCACCAAGCACAAGACAGTTTCTTCACATCGAGATGGGCTGGAGTACAGTGCTGTGTAATGGTATTATCAAACATCGTACGAGCAGTTATACTTCCACCACGATTATGGAACCGGGATATCTTGGATAGGAACATGATCCAGGGTGATGAAATGTATGCTGCCATACAATCAGCCTCAAACAACAATCCTAATGCCTATCCTATTCCTCATAGTGGATACTTTGCCGTACGTAACTTCGATGTCATCAAGAGAGACTTCAGTATGTTCCACAACACATTCACCATGGATTATAATGAGGACCCAGCACTCTATGGAAGTCTTCAAGATTCTGAGAATCATACCATTGGCACCACACTACGAGAAGCTTTGCGGGTCCTAGTTGCCAATCATAATGCAGGAATACTAATAGCAGAATCAAAGTCATTTGGAGTACTGTATTACGATAACAAGTACTACTTCACCGATTCACATTCATGCGGACCGAAAGGCGCCAGTGCAGCAAATGGAAAGGCATGTATCATAGAATCCGACAACATCGAAGAGCTTCATAGAGTTTGTAAGCGAGCTACGCGTTCACGCAATGTTCAGTACACCTTGGATTACATTGATGTGCAAATGAAGACTGACATACCCACAACAGGACAACACTTGGAATTGGACAGGGAGGCGATACCACAACAAGAGGCAACACCAACTGCTCCCGTACAAAAACAAATGGAGTCAAGACCAATACAAACATCAGTGATGGCTGCCATAGATTGTAACCAGCCAGATGTGGATGACGAGTTGGAGATATCGGAGAATGTCAACGAAATCATACGCAAGACAAAGGATAATATCGTGAATGAGGCACACGAATTGAAAGCTGAAGAGTTTGCATGGTTCTACCTTTTCCCCGATGGTAAAAATGGCTTGAAGGAAAATAGACATGTGAACATATCACCGCTTGATTACTTCCAATATAGAATACTAGGTAGCGACACAAGATTCGAACGCAACGACTACCTATTCTATGCGTTATCCATGTTTGAATATCACAGAGCTAAATCCACAATTGCAGCATGCGGTAAGAAGATTGAAGGCCAAGAGGGAAGGATCGAAGATGTCCACCTCTATATGAAGAATTTGCGAGGATCATCAGCATACTGGCGCACAGCTCTGAACGAGTTAATAGCACAAATAAGATGTCTGGGTCCACCTACCTACTTCGTAACCTTCAGCTGTAACGATCTCAACTGGCTGGATATGAGAAAAGCTCTACTCATAGCTGATGGAAGACCTGATGACGACCCCGTTGAACTTGATATGCAAGCGACGCAATGCTTAATTGAGCAATATCCCGTCGTCGTGAGCCGGCATTTCATGATTAGAGTCAACGCCCTTATCAAGTTTATCCAGAACAATCATGAAGTATTCGGAGGACAAGTGGAGGATTACTGGTGGAGAATAGAGTTTCAAAATCGCGGTAGTCCACATCTTCATATGTTAACATGGGTAAAGGATCACAGATCCTTTGACACTGTGGAGGGCATCCAACAACTTGACAAAGTGTGCTCCTCTGAGATGCCACCAGAGGATACAGACTTATATGAGCTTGTAAAGAAATGCCAAATTCATCACCACACACATACATGTTACAAGACTGGAACATCAACATGTAGATTTAGCTTCCCCCGTCCAGAATGTTCTGAGACCCGTATCGTCGCCCATTCATCAGATGACTTCGTGAGAAGTGGAGGACGAATATGCCTGTTGAAGCGTCGAAAGGAAGATCGATGGATCAACAACTACAACCCACAACTCTTGAAGCTATGGAAAGGTAATATGGACATCCAACCATGTGGATCTAACGAGGCAATAGCATTCTACATCGCCAAGTACATGTCAAAGTCAGAACCTACTGAACTCAACGCCAGCATTGCACAAGCAATTCGTCTCATACAGCGGGAAGAGTCAGATGTTTCAAGAAAACTCTTCAAAATCTGTATGCGAATACTGAAGGAACGACAAGTCTCAGCTTGTGAAAGCGCCTACAGACTCAGTCACATCAATATGCGTAATAGCTCAAGAAAATCTGTATTTCTCAATACTCGCAAGCCAAATCAACGTTACAGAGTGCTGAGATTTGATGAGTTAAATAGAGCTACTGGATACTGCAGCAACATCTTCGAGAGATATGAGAAGCGTCCACTGCAACATGCAGATTATAACTTCGACAACATGAGCTTGACTGAGTTTGCAATGCTCTTCGAACCATACTATAAGAAACAATATGAGGATGAGGAGGAGGATGCTTCCGAACCTGAACAAAACCAACGAAGGAAATTAATTCGACTCACAGACAATTCAAAAATGAGTATAAGAAATGTTCCAGCAGTAATACGAGTACCACACTTTTTTGTATCTGCCGATCCTGAAAATTACTACTATAGTCTTCTTGTACAATACATGCCATATCGATCAGAAAATGAGCTCCTACAAAACTTCGACACAGCAAGAGAAGCCTTTCTAGAACGTGAGGGACGCCTAAAAGAAATTAGTGAGCACATGGAGGAATTCAGACAGCGAGATAGACAACTGGAGAATGCATTCAACCAGGCACATGCATTCGAGATCCTAGACCAGGCACTACCAATTTATATCGAACAGGAATTAGAAGAAGAACTGCCGGAGCAGGCAATGAGTGATGAACAGTTCCAGACCGCAAAAGAAGCGATGAATCTAGGCCAACGAGAAATATTTAGAAATATAACTCGCAGCATACACGAACAAATCAACAAAAGTAACCAGCGAGAGAGATTGTTTATCACAGGTGGAGCAGGTACCGGCAAGACATTCGTGTTCAACCTTCTCAAGAACCAAGTCAACCGATGTTATGGAAGGCAAGCAGTCAAAATAGGAGCATTAACTGGAGTAGCAGCGCGAATAGTAGGCGGAACTACATTACACAGCTTGCTAAAGTTGCCAGTTCAGAAAGATGGTAGACTTGTCAACATGCCACATCTGACTGGCAACTTCCTCAGAACCATGCGTCTGCAATGGAAAAACATTGAGTTCCTCTTCATAGATGAGATCTCAATGGTCCCCTATGAGATGTTATGCATGATAGACTCACGCCTGAAACAACTAAAAAATAGTGAAGACCTTTTCGGGGGAATCAACGTGCTACTCTTTGGTGATTTGATGCAATTGCCGCCAGTTAGAGGAAATCAAGTGTTCAACCAACCAGCTAGATTAGCTCCCGCAACGAACTTGTGGCGGCTATTCACATTGGTTGAATTGCAGCAGAATATGAGACAACATGAAGACGCCACATTCGCAGATATTCTTAATTCACTGCGCGTTGGAGAACTTCGTCCTGAGCATATGGCGATATTACTGGGCAAAGTAAATAATGAAGCAACTGGCGAATTTTCATTAGAGAAGGCTCTGCGCATATACCCAACAAATCAACAAGTAGATGACCATAACAAAGCAGTCATGCAACGCTTCAGACAACAAAATGCCGAAATATTCAAAATTATAGCACAGGACCAACTGGTAGATGCTACACGAAATATCAGAAATGTGGATTTAAACGATCTATTATCAGCTGATATTAACAAAACTGGAGGCTTGCCGAAGGAGCTGGAGATATTTGTGGGAGCCAAAGTGATGTTGAGATCCAACATCGATGTTGCTAAAGGATTGGTCAACGGTGCAATAGG
Organism: Chrysopilus asiliformis; assembly: GCA_964034945.1. Classification (NCBI taxonomy): domain Eukaryota; kingdom Metazoa; phylum Arthropoda; class Insecta; order Diptera; family Rhagionidae; genus Chrysopilus; species Chrysopilus asiliformis. The sequence continues at coordinate 41,932,781 of OZ035962.1, forward strand.
AAATATAACGGAAATCATCTGGCCACACTATCGCAGAGCACAATTATATGATGCAGACATCCCCTCAGTTAGAGTAGATTTTGGTAAAGACGGAATCCACCTAATACAACCAAAATCAGTACAATTCCCAGCAAAATACAGCTACGGTACTGCAGAAAGAAGGATGCTTCCGCTGATATTATCATGGGCCTCAACAGTGCATAAAATGCAAGGTAGCACTATAGACTACGGTGTAGTATATTTAGGCTCTAAGCTCTTCGCAGATGGTCAGGCATATGTAGCACTTAGTAGAGTTAGATCTTTGGATGGTCTGCAAATTGATGAATTGGACTGCTCTAAGTTAACCGGAACTAAGCCTTGCAACAATGATGCGTTAGGTGAAATGAAGCGCATGAAAATTTACCCCCCACCCCCAACAAGTATATAGGATTTAGGATTGAATGGCTTCGGCCAACTTTGAATATGAATCTCATAGTGTTATTCTTAGAACTATTGAAAAATATATATAAATTATAAGCGCTGTACAAATATAAATAAACATACAAGTCAAATACAAAATTACTAAAAAGGATAAAATAATTTTTTTTAATTTAAAATAAGCTATTATTAAAACAAATACAAATAAAAATAAATAGAAACCAAATACAAAATGACTAAAAAGGATAAAATAAAAAAAAATTTAAAAAAAATATTTTTAAAAAAAAGCTTTTATTTTAAAAAAATGTACTAAAAAATGCACTAAAAAGGAAAAAATAATTTTTTGGGTGCTGTGTATCACAATTGGAGGACATCGGCACGCGACCGGGACCTCTGGCGAGAGACATTGCGGCAGGCCAAGACCGGAAACCGGTTGTAGCGCCGAAAGAGCGAGAGAGAATCACAAATAAAAGCGAGATAAATCATAAAAATAAAATAAAACAAATATTTATCTCGCTTTTATTTGTGATTCTCTCTCGCTCTTTCGGCGCTACAACCGGTTTCCGGTCTTGGCCTGCCGCAATGTCTCTCGCCAGAGGTCCCGGTCGCGTGCCGATGTCCTCCAATTGTGATACACAGCACCCAAAAAATTATTTTTTCCTTTTTAGTGCATTTTTTAGTACATTTTTTTAAAATAAAAGCTTTTTTTTAAAAATATTTTTTTTTAATTTTTTTTTTAAAGGCATTCGCGGTTTAATATATCACGACTGTATGATAAAATGCATTTTGTGCCGTACTGAAGCTACAAACGGCACAAAACAGTAACTCTAACAATAAACTCAAACTTAATTATGATCGAATTTTGAAAAAAAAAAAAATGTTTCAACTTAAAAACTCAGTTACCAATATTTTTGTGAGATTTGTAAGGGATGCAATGCATCCCTTGCATCCAATGACGCCACGCCCCTGCTAGCGACCACCACTCTTTACTATCTTTTGCCTGATTTACACTATCTATGACCAGACAATTATACGTCTTCTTTTTCTCCGTGCAAAGTCTTCGGTATTTGTCACGACACACCTGATATCTATGCTTCAGGAACTCCGTATTGTGTTTATGGAAGGTTTTTAGACATTTTTTCTGAGATTAAAGCATTGTGAGTCAAACCATTTGGATTTTGGTTCGAATCTCTTTGTTTCAATGGACGGAGTTGCAGATTTGATGCTGCACGTTATTTGTTGCGTATAATTTTCGACGTCCCCAACTGCGTATGATGTACGATCAACAATTTCGGATAGTTTTCGCGAGTACTCTATGGCTGATTTGTCAGACCAAGGAAGCTTAGGTGTTAAACTAGCTGTAGCACTAGGTCCCCCGGTAGTGGTGGCTAAGGTTAACGTTAGCGGAAGGTGGTCGGAATAAGGCTTCGGTAATATAGCGAGTTGTGAGACATATTTTAAGAGCGAAGGCGAGCAACAACAATAATCGATTATCGAGTTCCCGGGGCCACCACAGAATGTGAAGTTCCCGGATACGTCTCCTTTAACTCTTCCATTCATGATAATCCCACCCACATCATCTAACATTTCCAACAGCTTTTTACCCTTCGAGTCGACGATGCTGTCTTTTGAGTTACGTATAACAGATACATTGGGGAGGTTTGCTAACATACTTTTTTCAACTACTTGCCGGTTTCCCATGCGTGCATTTAAATCCCCTAGGATTAGTAGATCCGACCCCTCTAGCTTATCAAGCAGCTCCTTCATCTTCTCAAAATCATCTTTCTACTTCGTGCAGTTTAGATAAACAGGAACGAAAAATATCAAATTGTCATCGAGCTTGGCTTTCAGAACTACATTGCCCTCTATATGCTGAAATTTTAAAAGATATTTGCTTTTGATTGATTTTTTGAAACCGAAAATACATCCTCCGCTGGCACGACCGAAATTATAAGCTCTTGTGGCATCTATCCATTGTACTTCAAATTGTTTAAAAAATGATTCATATTTAAAACGGTTTATATTCATCACGTGAGTCTCATACAGAAAGATTACATCAAAAGAATTTATGAAATTAAAAAAGTTGCCAAAAATGAATTTGTTGCCTAAATTTGAAATGTTATAAGAGAGAACCTGACAGACGTTGTGTTGCTATCTTGTAGTAGTTGCGTCCTCGCGTCTAGACCCGACGGGTTTCCTAGTTGTGTTGACGTTTATGGAACTTCTCAAGTTTGTTTTCTCCATGAGATTGCTGAGAAACATTTTGTCTTCTTCTGAGTTTGCCATCTGGCAATTATTGAAAACCCGTATGATGGTTTAAGTGAACGGCGAACAGTTGTACCAAAATTCCACTTTGAAGTCAAACTTTTCAATAAGATTTTTTAAAATTTATCCCAATCGGATTTTGATGTATGGGAGTTTTATGTAGAATCATATCCTAAATAACTTTTGTTCTTGCACTTTTTTGATAAGATGCACCGTTTTTGAGATATTCGGTTTCACCATACGGGTATAATAATTATACCCGTATGGTGAAACCAAAGGGTATATTAACTTTGCTTTACCGTTTGTAACGCCAAGATCCCGTCATCACACACAAAAATGAATTACACCAGTGTCTTTAGAATGATAAAAAAAATTGAATTTTGCATGTCCGTCCGTCTGTCTGTCCGTCCGTCTGTCTGTCTGTTCGTCCGTCTGTCTGTCTGTCCGTCCGTCTGTCTGTCTGTCCGTCTGTCTGTCTGTCTGTCTGTGGCGCGGATTGCGGGCGCACGGATTGAGCTAGAGACTTGAAATTTTGCGCAGATCCGTTTTTCGTAAAATGCGAGGCTAAGTTCGTTAATGGGCAAAAATGGACCATTAGGGGGGGTACCCCCCATACGAACGAAAACGTTTTTTTGTGAATATCTCAAAAACGGTGCATCTTATCAAAAAATCCAAGAACAAAAGTTATTCAGGATATTATTCTACATAAAACTCCCATACATCAAAATCCGATTGGAACAAATTTTAAAAAATCTTATTGGAAAGTTTGACTTCATAGTGGAATTTTGATAAAACTGTTCGCCATTCACTTAAATCACCATACGGGTTTTCAATAATTGCCAGATTGGCAAATAAAACTTTTGTTATGTTTATACCCGTATGGTGAAACCAAAGGGTATATTAACTTTGCCTTACCGTTTGTAACGCCAAGATCCCGTCATCGCACAAAAAAATGAATTACACCAGTGTGTTTAGAATGATAAAAATATTTAATTTCTGCATGTCCGTCCGTCTGTCTGTCTGTCTGTCCGTCCGTCCGTCTGTCTGTCTGTCTGTCTGTCCGTCCGTCTGTCTGTGGCGCGGATTGCAGGCGTACGGATTGAGCTAGAGACTTAAAATTTTTCGCAGATTCGTTTTTCGTAAAATGTGAGGCTAAGTTCGTTAATGGGCAAAAATGGACAATTAGGGGGGGTACCCCCTATACGAACGAAATCGTTTTTTGTGAATATCTCAAAAACGGTGCATCTTATCAAAAAAGTGCAAGAACAAAAGTTATTTAGGATATTATTCTACATAAAACTCCCATACATCAAAATCCGATTGGAGTAAATTTTAAAAAATCTTATTGGAAAGTTTGACTTCAAAGTGGAATTTTGGTACAACTGTTCGAATTTTGATACGAATATCACCATACGGGTCTCCAATGATTGCCAGATTGGCAATTATAGCTTTTGTTATGTTTTTATTTATAATTGGTTTATGATAAGAGAAGTATGAAATAAATATCATACATACAGTGTTCAAACCGCTCCCATTTATAGTCTTTCGTTCAAATTAGTTATATATATAATGACGAAGGTTTTACATAAATTTACTACAACTTCATCGATTCTACTACTATTTTTCGGCCGATTTACTACGATTTCGAAAATCAAAAGTCACAACCCTGAACAGAACTTTAATGATGGGAGCGAAATATCGTTCTCTCAGTAGTAAAATACATACTTATATGTGTGTGTGCATCATACCCAACAGCCATCGCTCGAGGCTTTCATTCATTTTTATGCGAGACCCACAAACCGCTTTGAACAAGAAGCGAAAACTTAAATAGAAATCATTTTCGTTTCCAAGAACGAGAGTCGGAAACCACAGCAAACGCTTTTGCCGTTAAGAACGAAACTTTTAAGAGCGAAAAGAACGAAATAACATGACATTCAATACATCAGATTCAATCAATACACACAAAGGAGAAGCATAAAAAGAGTATAAATGTGAAATCTGTACTACAAGCAGCAAACACACCATAGCAGCGGCAGTAAAAATTTAGATTTTGATCTTTAAAAAAATAATTGAACATAGTTTTACATAACAAAATACCCTAAACAATGCTTTAATGTAGGCCTAATCTTATGACACAGTTTCTGTTCGGATATCACCACAAACTATCGAGTATCATCGATTGCAAATTTGTTATCATGGCAGCAAGCCGATTTTCTAATTTGTACCCCCATAACCAAAATCCAAGACGTATCCACGTCAAAAAATCAAAACCTGGTAGATAAGGTTTTTAACAAATGTTCTAAATTGGCCGCCATGTCAGACACCCTAGTTTTTGCCCAATTTGCAAACTTGTTGCACTTCTAAACGTCATTTGCTTAAGTCATTAAATGAAAGTTGGAACTTTTCGGGAATTCCCCTAATCAGTTCTGTCAAAGTTTTGTGCATCTACGTTGTGTTAATTCAGTTTATTTCGTAGTTTATACTGTGAATTCCACAATGAATGCTAAAAGGCGACAATTTAGTATCGAGGAAAAATATGAAGAAGATACTACTGGTAAATAATGTTTTATGCATCACAATACATAATTTTAAAATCGGGTGAAAATTTCAGAAACATGTTGTGTCATACCTTCAGTCAATGAAGCACTTCGGGGTATTACGACATTGAGTTCATTCCTATTATTCAATAACATTTTTGATGAGATTTCAAAAGAAGCTGTGCTAAGAATTGAAAAGAAAATTGAAAAGGAGTTCTTGCACCAAGAATCCAAACAAACAAAGATTACTCAATATCTGCAGAAAAATTAAATTAATTTAATTTTTTAATGTACGGACGATTAGCAATAAAAATTTTGTATTTTAGAACTTCACACATGTATTTTAAAACCTTTAAAACTATGAATCGGTTATAACGAACAACCGGATATAACGACCAGATTTGTTGGTCCCTTGGAGGTCGTTATAACCGGATTCCACTGTATATATATATAGCGCAAACATTTTGTCGTAAAAAATATTATTTTTACAAATTCGGGCGCCCGAAATTGTAAAAATAATATTACTTACGATAAATTGTCTTACGATAAATTGTTCTTACGATAAATTGTTCTTACGATAAATTGTTCTTACGATAAATTGTTTTACGATAAATTGTTCACGATAAATTGTCCGCGAATCACAACAATTACGTGCAGTATCATCTTACAAGAAGTGTGCTACAACCATGTCAACGTTGGAATCAGCTTTCAAGTGGCGTTTAAAGGCGGACAATCAACTTTATAATTAGTGTGAAGACATTTCGTCAGCTGAAAATCAAGATTGGGAGAGGTCAGGAACAGTGCAACACGACGATGCAAGTCAAATTTTTCGGAGGTATGTGTAGTAACAATAATTAAATAAATTGTATTTGGTAATTTAAGAAAAAAAGGACTTTTATATCCCTGAAAAATAGAAGTACAGTAATCCCCCGCTTTACGGACGGGATGCGTTCTACGGAAACTGTCCGTATATCGAAAATCCGTAAAACGAAACCTATTTTAGTATGAGATTGTACTGGAAATAAATAGATGTGTTCCAATCAATAGGAATGTCCGTAAAAAGAAACCTATTTTAGTATAAGATCGTATTAAAAATAGATAGATGCATACCAAAAAAATCCGTAATACGAAACAGATTAGTATAATATATTAAAATAATTATTTAACCACTAGAATAATGAGAAAACTATATAATTATAGAAAAAAAAATATTTATACTACTTGAAATGGAGCATAAAACAATTGAATATGTTAAAACCAACAAAATATTATGGGACAAATCATGCCGCGGACAAAAAAACGTAGCTGTTTCTACGCAGGTTTCTGCTAGTTTCGTCAGAATTCAAATTTCATTGTGGGACAGAAAGCAGATTCTGCTTCTGCTGCTGCCTCTGCCCAATTGGAGTTCTCGCTTAAGAATAGCAAATAGATTTTTTAAAAATACATCGCACTGCAGTTTTTTATTGCCTTTTTTTAATTCTCTTTTGTGTATACACAAAATGTGTCAGAAATTTCGGAGAAATGGAGAAATTAAGTATGTACATTTACAATAAATACAACATTTATGGAGGACTTTTTCTTGATTTTTTTCTGTGATTCAAAAAAATTTTTTTGTCCGTAATAGCGAATTTTTTTTATCCGTATAGCGAATTTGTTCCTATATTAGTCATGTCCGTAACTTCGAATTTCCGTAAAACGAGCGTCCGTATAGCGGGGGATTACTGTAAAATGAAAATATTTTTTTTCATTTATAAATGAGTAAAAGAAAAGGTGAGAACATTCTCACAAAGGAAGAGCTAGATCGGTACAAAACAATTGAGGTAGAATTAGAGTAAGTAAAAAATCAAAAAGAACAGTTTAGACAAATGATACGTAGGCTTAAAGAAGATTTTGGTTATGCTAAGGGAATTTTATTAGAAGAATTAAAACTACTGCTTAACAGTGAATAGGTACGAAAGTTAGAACAGTTAATTAAAGAAAACCAAGATAAGTTATCAGCAAGCCAGATCACAGTAACATCCCTCTTATAACGATCAAAGTACTTTAGCGAAAAGTGTTAGCGAGGTTAGAGAAATTACAAGTAGTGCAAGGTCTAGTACTATTTTTGAATAACTAACAAAAATACACGATAAGGTTAGGGATTACGAGAAAACTATAGAACATTTTAGAGTAGAAAACCAAAAACTAATAAAAAACATAACAAAAGCTATAATTGCCAATCTGGCAATCATTGGAGACCCGTATGGTGATATTCGTATCAAAATTCACAGTTGTACCAAAATTCCACTTTGAAGTCAAACTTTCCAATAAGATTTTTTAAAATTTACTCAAATCGGATTTTGATGTATGGGAGTTTTATGTAGAATAATATCCTAAATAACTTTTGTTCTTGCACTTTTTTGATAAGATACTCAAATCGGATTTTGATGTATGGGAGTTTTATGTAGAATAATATCCTAAATAACTTTTGTTCTTGCACTTTTTTGATAAGATGCACCGTTTTTGAGATATTCGCAAAAACCGTTTTCGTTCGTATGGGGGGTACCCCCCCTAATGGTCCATTTTTGCCCATTAGCGAACTTAGCCTCGCATTTTACGAAAAACGGATCTGCGCAAAATTTCAAGTCTCTAGCTCAATCCGTGCGCCCGCAATCCGCGCCACAGACAGACAGACAGACAGACGGACAGACGGACAGACGGACAGACGGACAGACGGACAGACCGACAGACAGACGGACAGACGGACAGACAGACAGACAGACGGACGGACATGCAGAAATTAATTATTTTTATCATTCTAAACACACTGGTGTAATTCATTCTTAGGTGTGATGACGGGATCTTGGCGTTACAAACGGTAAGGCAAAGTTAATATACCCTTTGGTTTCACCATACGGGTATAATGAAAGGAGACTCACAAAATTTAAATACTACGGTAGATAACAACGCGAACGGATTAGAAGAAGCATCAAACTGCTAGTTTATAGATAACGACAAAACACAGTTGATGATAGATTTCATAAGTAGGCAACTTCCTTCACCAACAAGAAGAAATGATATCCAAAGATTTTTGCAAATCGCAAAAAGTTTCTATCAAACATTACAAACTCCCGCACAACAAGCGACATATGTGGAATTTATTTCTACTATGGGGTTGCAGGGCGAGGCATATACGCTAGCCCAAATTTCAAATATATCGACTTTCAGTGACCTAGAGAAAGTCTTAGTGCAGGCCTATATGCCATCCAAATTGCCCATGGAACTTCGGGATGAATTAAGGAATGTAGGCAAATAATAGGAGAATCGGTAGAAACATATGGGAGAAGAGTGCTGTAAATTCTAAACGAATGCAGACAGGCCACTCTGGGGCAAGAAGAAGCGTTCAACGTGGAATTTGACCAAAAATACACGATAAGGTTAGGGATTACGAGAAAACTATAGCATTACGGACTTTCAAACTAGGTTTACAGAATCCCATGTTGAAACAATTAGCTCACACACAAGAAGGGGATATTAAAAAAATAATGAAAAAAGTAATCGAAGTGAATAAGTTTGAAAGTCAGTCCGTTACAGATTATGCCCTAATGAATCAAAAAACATAACAAAAGCTATAATTGCCAATCTGGCAATTATTGAAAACCCGTATGGTGATTTAATTGAACGGCGTATCAAAATTTCAGTTGAATTCAAATTTTCCAATAAGATTTTTTTAAAACTTGTTCCAATCGGATTTTAATGTATGGGAGTTTTATGTAGAATAATATTCTAAATAACTTTTGTTCTTGCACTTTTTTGATTACATGTACCGTTTTTTAGATATTCGCAAAAAACGTTTTCGTTGGTATGGGGGGTACCCCCCCTAATGGTCCATTTTTGCCCATTAACGAACTTAGCCTCGCATTTTACGAAAAACGGATCTGCGCAAAATTTCAAGTCTCTAGCTCAATCCGTGCGCCCGCAATCCGCGCCACAGACAGACGGACGGACGGACAGACGGACAGACAGACAGACAGACAGACAGACAGACAGACGGACGGACATGCAAAATTCAATTTTTTTTATCATTCTAAACACACTGGTGTAATTCATTTTTGTGTGTGATGACGGGATCTTGGCGTTACAAACGGTAAGGCAAAGTTAATATACCCTTTGGTTTCACCATACGGGTATAAACAGATCAGTTAGGCTATGATCAACAAATTACAGATTTCCGCGGAGGTAGTATGAGTCAAAATTTTAGGCAAGACAGTCAAAACAGGATTTTCGATAATTTTCCTAGAAATGAAAATAGATACAATTATGGAAATAACAGTAGTTCAAATAAATTTTCATTAAATCGATTTGAAAATAGGAACCCTCAAGGAAATTGTAACGCGGTTCCAAGAAATTCTGCTCTAAATTCAAAATATTTTAATTGCGGTAATATGGGCCATTTTGCGAGAAACTGTCCGAAAGGTCGTCAAAATGATCCGTATGTATTTTGTAATAGGTGTCAAAAAAGGGGACACAAACTGCAAGATTGTCGTAATCCACCGAACCTTCGAATGATACAGGAGGATACATGCGAATTTTGTTTACGCAGCGGATATAGGATAGATTCTTGTTATCCGCATAAAGTTTGGCTAGAAAAGCAAGGTAATTCGGGGGGAAACGGGACACCTCTGGATATTGCACGCAACGAAGCATCTGAATTTTTAGTGGACACGGGGGCTGAGATAAATTTTATAAAGAAAAATAGTTTAAAAGAAGAAACTATAGTCGATAAAAGTAATAAAGTAAAATTAGCAGGAGTATATGGACAAGGTGAAACATTAGGTAGTTGTCAGGGTAATTTTGATTGGGGAAAGAATTCCAGAGAAATTCCAAGTTATAAATAATGTTAAGAATATTCCATGGGATGGAGTATTAGGTAATAAATTTTTGTCGACGAAAGTTAATATATTCGGGCCTCAGCGATGTATGCAATTCCCAGCATACCAAGTCACAATTCCGATTCATGTATCTCAGGATCGAAGTTTTGAGGATAACTCTATGAAACCTTCTGAACAATTAGCAGTAAACGCAGGGATGCCGTCAGGTGATACCAATAAAGGTCGTAAATCGTTCCCTTACGGGGGTTACAAGGCTCCATATCTCGTGAATTTTTCTGAGGAAAATAAAGTCACAGAGTCGATCCAACGTCGATTAGGTCATCAAAACGATTTGACAAAAGGCTTATCAATTTCTGAGAGTCTGGCAACCACGGAGGATGTGTGTAAAGTTCAGGTAAATGTCGTGGAACATACTGCTCTTTCACAGCAGAATGTCGGTACAGCAGTCTTTCCTTCAGAGAAATCGGAAAATTTCAGAGATATTGAGTCCAGGATGATTCATGATTATCCTGTTGATTCGCAACTCAACACGTCCCTGGGAAATGTCCTGGGAAATTGCATAAGTGTTGTGCATAATAATAAAATGAAAGTAGGAATAATAAACGTCAAGAAGAATGTTTCGAAAATATTGAGATATCAGCCATCCCAATATCAGAGTTTGAGGTTTTAACCGATACAGATGCTGTAGGAAATAGGAAGGATAATCTTAAGCAGGAATCTGAAAGAATGAGAACGATCAAAGGACAAAAGAATGACGGTGGACAAGTCTCCAAGATGCTGGAAGACGATATCATTGAACCAAGTAATAGTCCATGGAATTCGCCGCTTTTAGCTGGTCCCAACGGCGACAAGCGTTGGAGAGTGGTGGTGGATTATCGTAAATTAAACGAAATCACCGTTGGGAATGCTCATCCCTTGCCTAGAATAGAAGATATTCTAGACCAGCTAGGGCATTCTAGATATTTTACCACACTCGATTTAGCCAGTGGATATCACCAAGTCCTGGTGAACGAAGCCGATAGACCCACAACTGCATTCGCAGTTTGGACATTACCAGGGAGTCTATTCTCGGAACGTTTCGGATTTTTCGTTACGTTACGGATTACGAATCTCGCCGAAATGTTTTTTCCGTAATCTAAATCCGAAACGTTTGAAAGATCGTATTCTGGTCACGAAACGTTTATGATTCGGAATTATATTCACCATATTCACCTCATTCCGAAATGTACGTAGAATAGAGCTGTCAAAACGGAAATATTTGAATAGTTTTGTTTTGTTTATATTTATTAACTAGTGCTTAACTTGTATTAGAGTAATTTTTCACTAATTTAATATCAGTTAATAATATTTGACTAGTGTTCAATGTAAGTAATAGTGTATTATGAGTGATTTTTGTTTATTTGTTGATTTTAACGTTTGTTATCGTTTGTTAGGGCGGAGGGAGTGGTTTGATTGGATTTTTATGTATAGAGTTATGTAAAATTGTATTCTGAACATATTTTACATTTATAAATTTTTCGATATGAAGCGCCGTTTTTGAGACAATTGTAAAAAACTGTTTCATTTGAATGGCGGAGGGGGGAAGGAGTGGTCCGATTTTCCCTGTCCAATAACTTAGCCTTACTGTTTACGAGAAACGCAACTGTACGAAATTTCAAGTCTCTGGCTCAATCCTTTTGAAAGTTATGGTGTTACTTTTACTTCATATAATAATTCCATTCGAAAATCATTCTTTTGCGATAAGTTCGTGAGCGAATTTTAATTTTCTATTCGTAAAATTTTCCATTCCATTCGCGAATAGAATTTTAAAAATACGAGAATGGTAAAATAGAATTCGTGAGTGAACGAAAACTAAAATTCTCGTGCTAATCATTTGCAAATGAAAAGAATTATTCTCCGTACTATACTTATTACACGATTAAAATTATGCCCGCAACGAATAACAATAAACAACGGACGCGAAACGATAACTCAAAGCACACAAACGTTTCGAAAAGTAACATCTGGACGTTTCGGATGGATCCGAAACGTAATGTTTTGTTATGTTTCGGATATTTCCGTAATCTAAGTTCGAGAATGCGGTTTCGTGTAAAGTGGTGAATTGCTTCGTAATGTTTGAGACGTAATTTGGAGCAATATAGGCGGTACATACACCATATAGAGGTCTTTTTCCACTGCACCACAAACGTTTCGGAAAAATCCGTAACGTTCCGAGAATAGCGTCCCAGTTCAAAAGGATGCCTTTCGGTTTATTCGGAGCTCCTACTACGTTCCAGCAATTAATGAATTATGCTCTTTACGGTTTACAAGGGATAGAGTGTTTCGTGTATTTAGATGACATAGTAGTCTATGGGAAAAACTTACACGATCATAACAGAAAATTACCAGAGGTCTTGTATATATTGCGCAAATACAACCTTAAGTTACAGGTGGAAAAATGTAAGTTCCTGAAAAGGAAAATAGTGTATTTAGGACACAGTGAGGGTGCCAAACCCGATCATGAGAAAGTAAAATTTTTCCACGGCCCAACACGGTACGGCGAGTACAATCATTTTTAGGGCTTGCCAACTACTATAGGAAATTTATACCGGAATTTTCAAGAATAGCCGAACCACTAAAAAAGTTAGTACGAAAAGATACTCGGTTTAAGTGGACTGAAGATTGCGAGAAAGCGTTCGTTAATTTAAAGAATTCTTTGATTAACCCCCCCCCCCCTTGCTCACCTACCCTGATTTTGCCAACAAGTCATTCGTCTTGACTATAGACGTAAGTAACAAAGCGTTGGGGCCGTATGAACAAGGTGAAATTGGATCAGATCGACCTATTGCTTAGGCAAGTCGAACATTAAGTAACACAGAAAGACGGTACTCTACCATAGAAAGGGAACTTCTGGCCATAGTTTGGGCCACAAAAAAATTTCGATGTTACTTATATGGACGACCTTTCACAGTAGTGACAGATCATAAGCCATTAAAAGGCCAATGCAAAATCAAGGACACTACGTCTAACGAAGATTCGGCTCTAAAGAACACTGTGGAGAAATCAAGCGTGCAAGTAATTAACTACAAGTAATCAAGGAATATCATGACAGTCCTTTAGGCGGACATCGGGGAGTAGCAAAGACCTTTAACAATATTAGAAGAACATTTAAATGGAAAGGCATGTTTAACGATGTTCTGGAATACATCAAGCGTTGCGACTCCTGTCAGAAAAACAAGCAGGGCAAAGCGCATGTTGTACCACTGATGATATCATCAACCTCGCTAATTCCATTTGAAAAGGTGTCTCTAGACATCGTAGGTCCTCTAGAGGAAAGTCCAGAAGGAGATAAATATATCCTTACATTCCAGGACGATCTCACGAGATTCACGGATTGTTATGCTCTGCGCGACATCGAAGCGACCACAGTAGCCAGAGTGTTTTTCGATCAAATCATAAGCAGGTACGGAATTCCCAAGTCGTTGTTAACGGACCAGGGTTCTAATTTTTTGAGTGACATATTCAAAAAGATTTGCAAGTTACTGAAAATTAAGAAATTGCAAACAAAGGCGTATCATCCGCAAAGTAACGGAGTCTTGGGAAGGAGTCACAAAGAGTTAGTGGAATATCTAAGAACTTTTGTAGACAAGAACCCAAGAACATGGAACCAACATCTTCGTCAGGCCATGTTCGTACATAACACTACAGTGCATCGTATGGAAGTTTTATTTGGATTCACTCCTGCAATTCCGACGGAATTGAAACGAGAACCCGAACCGGTTTATAATTACGAAAATATGTATTCGATTTGAATTTGATAAGAAAACTGCAAGAGCAAGAGGGTTATAAGATGGGTTATAAGATCGCTAGGAATAGTTTGGTTGTCAGCAAGACCAACAATAAGGAATATTATGATAAGAGACCCAATTCGAAGATAAGATATCATGTAGGGGATAAGGTGCTGCTAAAAGATTCCGCTCGGAAAGGAAAATTAGTAGATATTTCCAACGATGTAAAATCGGTGTTATCAATTAGGAAAAAGAAGAGAAGGGTACACAATATTCGTTTAAAACCATATTTCGATTAAACAATAATAGTATCAAAAAGAAATAGAGAATAATAGTATTAAAAAGAAATAGTCTATTCGTATTAGGTAATAAAAGAGATTAAAACATAACAAAAGCTATAATTGCCGCTCTGGCAATTATTGAAAACCCGTATGGTGATATTCGTATCAAAATTCGAACAATTGTACCAAAATTCCACTTTGAAGTCAAACTTTCCAATAAGATTTTTTCAAATTTATTCCAATCGGATTTTGATGTATGGGAGTTTTATGTAGAATCATATCCTAAATAACTTTTGTTCTTGGACTTTTTTGATAAGATGCACCGTTTTTGAGATATTCGCAAAAAACGTTTTCGTTCGTATGGGGGGTACCCCCCCTAATGGTCCATTTTTGCCCATGAACGAACTTTTTTTATTTATTATTTATTTATTTATTTCAACAGGTACAGTATTACTTAGCCTTGCATTTTACAAAAAACGGATCTGTGCAAAATTTCAAGTCTCTAGCTCAATCCGTGCGCCCACAATCTGCGCCACAGACGGACGGACGGACAGACAGACGGACGGACATGCAAAATTCAATTTTTTTATCATTCTAAATACACTGGTGTAATTCATTTTTGTGTGTGATGACGGGATCTTGGCGTTACAATCGGTAAAGCAAAGTTAATATACCCTTTGGTTTCACCATACGGGTATAAAAAGAATCAACCAGCAAGAAACGGAATTAGGTTTAGAGGTAGAAAGGCCCTAGAAAAAATAGAAGTCTCATATTTCGAAGAATAGGCCCCAAAGGTTTTTTTTTGAGAATGTTCACACAAAGGAAAATATAGGAATGTATGGTCATTAAATAAATTTATTGTATTTTTATACCCGTATGGTGTTACCGTTTGTAACGCCAAGATCCCGTCATCACACAAAAAAATGAATTACACCAGTGTGTTTAGAATGATAAAACATAACAAAAGCTATAATTGCCAATCTGGCAATTATTGAAAACCCGTATGGTGATATTCGTATCAAAATTCGAACAGTTGTACCAAAATTCCACTTTGAAGTCAAACTTTCCAATAAGATTTTTTAAAATTTATTCCAATCGGATTTTGATGTATGGGAGTTTTATGTAGAATCATATCCTAAATAACTTTTGTTTTTGCACTTTTTTGATAAGATGCACCGTTTTTGAGATATTCACAAAAACCGTTTTCGTTCGTATGGGGGGTACCCCCCTAATGGTCCATTTTTGCCCATTAACGAACTTAGCCTCCCATTTTACGAAAAACGGATCTGCGCAAAATTTCAAGTCTCTAGCTCAATCCGTGCGCCCGCAATCCGCGCCACAGACAGACGGACAGACGGACAGACAGACAGACAGACGGACAGACAGACAGACGGACGGACATGCAGAAATTAATTATTTTTATCATTCTAAACACACTGGTGTAATTCATTTTTGTGTGTGATGACGGGATCTTGGCGTTACAAACGGTAAAGCAAAGTTAATATACCCTTTGGTTTCACCATACGGGTATAAAAAAGTTGAATTTAGCATGTCCGTCCGTCCGTCCGTCCGTCCGTCTGTGGCGCGGATTACGGGCGCACGGATTGAGCTAGAGACTTGAAATTTTGCACAGATCCGTTTTTTGTTAAATGTGAGGCTAAGTTCGTTAATGGGCAAAAATGGACCATTAGGGGAGGTACCCCCCATACAAACGAAAACGTTTTTTGCGAATATCTGAAAAACGGCACATCTTATGAAAAAAGTGCAAGAACAAAAGTTATTTAGGATATGATTCTACATAAAACTCCCATACATCAAAATCCGATTGGAATAAATTTTAAAAAATCTTATTGGAAAATTTGACTTCAAAGTGGAGTTTTGATACAACTGTTCGCCGTTCACTTAAATCACCATACGGGTTTTCAATAATTGCCAGAGCGGCAATTATAGCTTTTGTTATGTTTTTTTGTAAAGTTAAGCTAATGTTGGTAAAATAGAAATAAGTAGTGATGGGCAGAATCGAATACTTTCGACAATCGAGTACTTGGCGCTCGAGTACTTTTGAGGATCGAGTACTTGAGCGAGTACCGAGTACCTTGAACCAACTACCCGAATCATGCCTTACACATTAGGTCTTGGTCAAGATGATACAGCGGTATACAAAACAGTACCGAGGGAGCAAGGCATAAGAAATAAAATTGCATGTACACCATTAGCGCTCCAGTGTTCAATGGCCAAGGTTATTGCACAGTAATTTTTTAATTCAGTATTTCGTTCGTTTGCTATACATACAGAAAACAATATTAATAAATTCTCAAAAACACAACATAAAACATTAATGTTTTATTTTGAAGGTCTCTAGAAAAATGATTCCAAACGTTGGATTTTTTTCCCACAGGAGCCATCGTAGAGAGCGAAAAAAAGACAAAATAAAATGAAAAGGGAAACGAAAAACAAATGAATCTGTCAACATTCAAAAGAATTACCGCGAAAATCGAAAAGAGATGCTAAATAATAGAGAGGAAATTTCATTCTTAACAACACAGCATACGAGTGATATTCTTTAGTATCTGTAATTTAGATTGTGTGCCGTTCTCATTGGACTTAAGGTATCAAAAACTATAAAATATTGGTTCTTTTCCGAGTATTTTATAGTTGACGAGACATTAAGAACGGTACTCGGTTCTCGAACATTGGATATGGAACTTGAGTTGATATGGATACGGCGAGCACTTTTCATGCAGTACTCGGCTTGGTAGTGGCCGTGGGAATCGTGTAGTACTCGATTCTCAGTGCTCGAGTTGCCCATCACTAGAAATAAGGTTAAAGTAATTTTGTTAAATTATAAAAAAAAACTATGATCTTAATATGTTAAGCTAATGTTGTCAGTAATTTTATTATATATTATAGATATAGATATATATACAGCCATGTTCAAAAGTGTTAGGCACCATTTCAAAATCAATTTTTTCCTCTTTACGTGTATATAATATGATAGTGAGCACATTTTGTGTGTCCGAAAATGCGTGAAAAAGGTCTGACTGACTTCTGGTTTCAGCAAGACGGACCACACCATGCCACACAGCGGACCAAACAATACGGTTTTTGCAACAAAAATTCCCTAGACGTGTGATATCGAAAAGAGGCGATATTGACTGGCCACCAAGATCCCCTGATTTAACCCCCCCAGACTTCTTTTTGTGGGGTTATTTGA
This sequence comes from Chrysopilus asiliformis, assembly GCA_964034945.1. Taxonomy (NCBI): domain Eukaryota; kingdom Metazoa; phylum Arthropoda; class Insecta; order Diptera; family Rhagionidae; genus Chrysopilus; species Chrysopilus asiliformis. Next base: position 41,950,133 of record OZ035962.1, read on the forward strand.
AGAGTAAAGTTTACGCCAGCAACCCGAAGACCATTGACGAGCTCAAGACCAATATTCGTGCCGAAATAGCTGCCATACCGACGGAGATGCTCGAAGAAGTGATGGAAAATGCCCGAAAAAGAGCACAGTTTGCGGTGGCCAATAAAGGTGGTCATTTGATCGATGTTGTTTTCAAAAAGTAGTCCACATAAATTGTAAAGGATTGAACTAAATAAAAAAACACCATTTTTTGCAATCTATTGTTTCTTTCAAAAGTTATTCAACATTCTCATACCGGAGGAATAGATGGCGCACCCTGTATATATATATTATATATATATATATTGAAATAACACGGTCCACAAAAAGAAAAAAAAAAAATGTTTCCACGAATTTTTTGTTCTAACACGAAGTTTAAAGAAAATTTTTTTACATGTAGTTACAAAAATAAAATATAATTGGGGAAATTTTTATAGTCGATTTTATATTTGTCTATTTAAAATTGCATTAAGCACATTATTGAGTTATTGGGCGCATTCAGTGCATTCACCATACTCTTCATTGGATTCAAACTCGTCAGATGTGTTAGACATCTCTAGTAATGGAAGCGATTTTTGTCAAGTCAGTAATAAACGTTCACGCTTAATATCAAGTAGCGATGAATAATCTAAATATTTTTATTTCTATTCTAATTTGTTTTTTTTTTATAATTGAGGCGTTAAAAGCTAGAGTGGACCAAGCCACATAATCGAGGTTTTAAAGCTTTTCCACTTTTGTACTATTATTAACTGTAAATTTTTGGAAAAAAAAATTTCTGTGGACTTTATTACTCAATGTTGAAATGTTCTTTTGTGCAACCAAACATTTTTATCTAAAAACTCACTCGCAATAGTGATTCAAACACAAAAAAATTCACGATTTCGACATGTGGGCTGGTCCACTCTAGCTTTTAACGCCTCAATTATGGACTAATGATTCTCTTTTTTACTTATTTGATCGTATGTATGTATATTTTTTTTAATAATAAAAATTATATTAATTATATTTTGTTTTTGTTACTTATTTTATAATTTTTCAATAAAAATTAATATTAGTTATATTTTGTTTTTCTTTATAATTTATTATATTTTTTTTTGCACGGTTTTTAGGACAACATATAGCTTTTTTTCATCTTACACGGTTTTTTAAAGCTGTGGAACACATCCTCAATTTTAATATGTGCTGCATATCTTTTTTTACACGTTTTTTTACACGATTTTCATTGGAATGTATCTACCGTGTAAAAAAAGAGTTGGGTGTATATATATATATGTATATATATATATATATATATATATATATATATAAACGAGGGCAGTCCGATAAGTACTTAGCTTACAAAAAAAAACGAAAATTTGGGAAAACTGACCATTTATTTCTCAACATAGTCTCCTTTTAGCTCGATACACTTGACCCAGCGATGCTCCAACTTCTTTAACCCGTCTGAAAAATATGTTTTCTCGAGGTCTGCAAAGTAGGCCTTCGTAGCGGCGATGACCTCCTCATTCGACTCAAATTTCTGCCCGGCGAGTGACTTTTTCAAGTTTGGAAACAAAAAGAAGTCGCACGGGGCCGAATCTGGAGAATACGGTGGATGGGGCAGCAGTTAGTAGCCCAATTCGACCAATTTGGCCGTGGCGACGGCGGAGGTGTGAGCCGGTGCGTTGTCATGGTGGAAGAGCACTTTTTTCTTCGCCAAATGGGGGCGTTTTTTCTGCAATTTGGCGTCGAATCGGCCCAATAATTCGGTATAGTAGAGCCCTGTGATCGTTTTGCCCTTCTCCAGGTAGTCGATGTAGATCACACCTTGTGAATCCCAGAAAACGGTGGCCATCACCTTTCCGGCAGATAGGACAGTCTTCGCCTTCTTCGGAGCACGTTCGCCGGGTAAAGTCCACTGTTTCGACTGTTTCTTAGTGTCTGGTGTGTACCAGTGGATCCATGTTTCGTCGACGGTCACGAAACGACGCAGAAACTCCTTCGGATTGTGCTTAAACAGCGTCAAACACTGCTGTGAAGTGGTTTCACGGTTGCGCTTGTTGTCCGGAGTGAGCAAACGCGGCACCCATCGCGCCGACAGCTTTCTCATGCCCAAAATTTCATGCAGGATATGACCCACGCGGTCTTTTGAGATGCCTTTTGTCTCAGCTATCTCGCGCACCTTCAATCGGCGGTCTGCCAATACGAGATCGTGGATTTTTGTTATGTTATCCTCCGTGGTAGCCGTTTTCGTAGCACCTGGGCGTGGCTCATCAAAAACCGACATGCGACCACGTTGAAACTCGTTACACCAATTTTTGACAGTCGCCATCGAAGGAGAAGAGTCACCGTACACAGCATCCAAGCCCTCTTTGATTTCGCTGCGCGATTTCCCTTCCAGAAACAAGAATCGAATCACCGACCGATATTGCTCTTTTTCCATTTTTCTGAAATCCGCAGACACGCCCGCTTCCATACGCGGTCAAAACAAAACTACGAGTTCGATTCGGCTGAAATTTTGACTGTAGCCGTCTATGAGAATGTACTACACGATACTAAATTTCTCCTGCGATAGTGGCGCCATCGGGCGGTGAGGCTAAGTACTTATCGGACTGCCCTCGTATATATTATGATTTGACGATACATACTTTTTAAAGTAATTTTGTTAAAATAGAACATAAGAATAAATATAAACTACAATTAACTGGGGAGGATGATTTGTAGAAAAATAAATTTTTCTTTTTCAAAAGGGGGACGAATGTGGTAATGGGGACTTTGGAATAACAAAATATATTAACATGCAGTTATTTCCAAATAGCCAGTTGCAACATTACCGCATTCTGCCTCGTAAACTTTTCTTGAGTTCATCGACAGGAAATAACGACTTCGGGTTATTGGCGTCATTGAACCCAATTGCAATGTCAGCAATATTGGGAATAACCAATATTGCAATAAATGTAGATGACGTCAAGCCGAGGTAAACTCATGTCCATCAACTTAGGAAACGGAGAGTTCTGATTTGATCACGACAGTAGCCGGACGTATGGATTAAAGAAATTAGGAAATTTTAAATAAAGTTTATTGTAAGTTTAACCCTCTAACCGGAATATTTCCGAAAAAAAATCACCAAAATATGACTTTCAACTTGCGACAGACCGTAACCAAGACAACATACAGGGCTAAATTTTTTCCAGCATGTAAAGCGATAACTTACAAAAGTCAGTGTAATACGTTCCGGCGATTAAAATTGTTACACGATATAACAAGCGAATTCCCTGAAGCCCGCCTTTTGTCGGACATTCCGGCTAGAGGGTTAGCAAAAATCTAAATTAAAAAGCGTTAAAGTCAATTAACGATTGTTAAATTAAAAGGTGTTAGTATCAATAAATGAAATCGTAAATACAAAGTGTTTTCACGTCCGTCAAGTTAGCACTACAACTTTTGAAATTAGAAAAACTTTTTATTGTATTAATTGTCGCTTAATTGTCGCGAAAGAAAAAAAATTGTCGCGCCCATATTTAAAAAAAAAAGTGTGTGTAGTGCTAATTATTTTGCATAGTTAGCACTACACACCCTAAAACTCGGGTAATTCGCACGTTGAACTGGAAACTAATGATTGGATTAATTGTCTCTTAACAGTCGTGATTTTGTCGTGAAATAAAAAAACCCCATCCCAAACAATTTTTTAAAAATTACCCCGTGTAAAGCTAACTGACTATGCAACATAGTTACCACTGCACATAGTTTTTTTGAAGTGATAACTTCTTTAGGCGCGTTGGGCGATTTTTGAATGGGTAAAAACTTAGGGTTTGGCGTCAGCATTTGCTTTCCACAAAACGTGACGCTTTCCAAATTTGAAAACCTTTCAACTTCCAAAGCTTTAAGCTTCAACTTCCACATTGGAAAACTTTTAAAAAAAGAACCTCAACTTCCAAAGCTTTCTGTTATGGTTTTTTCGATAATGATTTTAATAATGACCTCGGTGCAAAATGCGGTCATCTCCACTGTTTCAAATTTTTCAGGAGAGACAAAAAACATATTGGCGTGAAATTTTTGCTCTGGGACAAAGTAAACAATTTACAGTTTAAATCAAGCATGTATTCTTACATCATTATACCCGTATGGTGAAACCAAAGGGTATATCAACTTTGCCTTACCGTTTGTAACGCCAAGATCCCGTCATCGCACAAAAAAATGAATTACACCAGTGTGTTTAGAATGATAAAAAAAGTTGAATTTAGCATGTCCGTCCGTCTGTCTGTCTGTCCGTCCGTCTGTCTGTCTGTCCGTCCGTCTGTCCGTCCGTCTGTCTGTGGCGCGGATTGCGGGCGCACGGATTGAGCTAGAGACTTGAAATTTTGCGCAGATCCGTTTTTCGTAAAATGGGAGGCTAAGTTCGTTAATGGGCAAAAATGGACCATTAGGGGGGTACCCCCCATACGAACGAAAACGGTTTTTGTGAATATCTCAAAAACGGTGCATCTTATCAAAAAAGTGCAAGAACAAAAGTTATTTAGGATGTGATTCTACATAAAACTCCCATACATCAAAATCCAATTGGAATAAATTTTAAAAAATCTTATTGGAAAGTTTGACTTCAAAGTGGAATTTTGGTACAACTGTTCCAATTTTGATACGAATATCACCATACGGGTCTCCAATGATTGCCAGATTGGCAATTATAGCTTTTGTTATGTTCAAAATTTATTTATGACTACAAAATACAGTCCAGACTTGTTAACTAGCCTTTATTTAGTAAAAAACAAAGAAAAAAATAAAGAAATATTCAATTTAACAAAACAAAACTCCCAGAATAAAAAAAAATTTTTTTTGGAAAAAAATTCCGCGTCAAATTATAACTTTTTACACAGGCCTCTAAAAAGTATGCTCTTTGCAGCCAAATGTGCGCATTCGTTTATTCTTGCATTTGGCATCAATAACTCATTTTCGCAAAAAAATGGACATGACCGCTTTTTGTACCGAGGTCTTGAATTTTCATTTTAGAAAAACTTTACAATAGAAAAAGTTTACTTCCACAACTGCACGAAAGAAAAACTGCGCTCAAAAAAAAAAACTCGAGATATTAAAAAAGTCTGTTGGATTTACCAATTGCGCGTTTCAACTGCAGCTTGTTAATAAAGCTTCTTCTCTAAAAAAGATTTCTCACAGCTTGAACTGGTTGATAACAGCTGCTTTTTTTAATGATCCGGATAACAGATCCATATGGATCATTAAAAAAACAGCTAATCTTTATATATAAAAATGAATCGTGGTCCGTTTGACTATCCATAACTCGGCTGAATATCATCCGATTTGCATGGGGTTTTTTTTGTTGGATTCGTATTGCAACATATAAAAACACAATGGAGCCGAAAATTGGAAATTTCTACCGGAAAAGTTGGAAAATCTTGGAAAACCGAAATTGCATACTTTCAGGGAAGCGGTTTTCTGGTTTGCACTTTCAGTAATTCCAAATCAAAAATCTCGAATCTTTTTTCGTTTTGTTGGAAAATTCGAGAAAAATTTTGGGGAAAAACGGGAATATCGGAAAAATTGAAATTTGCATTTTGTATGGGATTTTGGTATGGAAGGAGAAAATATTGTATTTGGAATTGAAAAACGGAAAATTTTGTACCTCACAATAATTTTATCGCCAACAGATCCCGTTACGCTCTCAGACTCGCGTTTGACAACTGAGAAATATATTTGCTCTTTCCTCATTGATGATCGATGCGAAGCGGTTGTTTATCGATATAGTGCGCAAATTATCGCTGTTTTTCCCACTTTTAAATCGTCGAAAGTATTTTATTTTGTGTACAACGAAGTGAATCAAGGAATTTACTCAGTGACCACGTGAACGTAAATGGATTGGTGTTGAATTTTGTGATTTTTTCCAGAACATAGTGATTTCCAAAAGTGAGGTTAGCGGCACATCGAATCTGGACTTGCATCAACACAAATTTCCTTTATTCATCCACTGCTTTTGTGCAATTTGATAATTTAAATTATTCATTTTATAGAGAACGAATTTAAATAATGTATTTTGTCACCAACCAATTCGTTTATTTAAAAAAATCTATTTGTATGGGAGAGGGAGGTAGGAGTGGTCCAACTGGATAGATAAGTTGTATAAAATCATATTCTAAACACATTTCGTCGTTATAAACTTTTCGATACGATGCACCGTTTTCGAGAAAATAAGGAAAAAGTATTCAATGGGTATCGGGGAGGGGAAAGATGTAGTCTAACTGAATTTTGATGTATAGATAAGTTATGTAAAATCATATTCAAAACATAACAAAAGCTATAATTGCCAATCTGGCAATCATTGGAGACCCGTATGGTGATATTCGTATCAAAATTCGAACAATTGTATGAAAATTCCTCTTTGAAGTAAAACTTTTCAATAAGATTTTTTAAAATTTATTCAATCGGATTTTGATGTATGAAAGTTTTATGTAGAATCATATTCTAAATAACTTTTGTTCTTGGACTTTTTTGATAAGATGCACCGTTTTTGAGATATTCGCAAAAATCGATTTCGTTCGTATGGGGGGTACCCCCCCCCCCCCCCCCTAATGGTCCATTTTTGCCCATTAACGAACTTAGCCTCGCATTCTACGAAAAACGGACCTGTGCAAAATTTCAAGTCTGTAGCTCAATCCGTGCGCCCGCAATCCGCGCCACAGACAGACAGACGGACAGACAGACGGACGGACAGACAGACGGACAGACAGACGGACGGACATGCAAAATTCAATTTTTTTTATCATTCTAAACACACTGGTGTAATTCATTTTTGTGTGTGATGACGGGATCTTGGCGTTACAAACGGTAAAGCAAAGTTAATATACCCTTTGGTTTCACCATACGGGTATAAAAAACATTTTAGGTTTATAAATTTGTCAATGCGATTCACCGTTTTCGAGAAAATTGCAAAAAAAGTTTCATTTATATGGAGAAGGGAATGGTCCGATTTTGCCAGTTCAAGAACTTAGCATTGCCATTTACGAGAAACGCAACTGAAAATATTTCAAATCTCTAGATCAATCCTTCCGAAAGTTATGATATTCACGGATATATAGACGGACAGACGACAGACGGGCAGACAGACGGTCGGACATGCTAAAATTAAAATGTTTTGTCATTCCAAACACCCTGGTGTAGTTCATTTTTGTGTCCAGCGATTGGTTTGGTTTGATACACATATAGTGTGGAGGTCCCCAATCTGGAATGCAGCAACAAACTTATTGGGGTGCGGAAACGTTTTTTTTTTTATTTGTGAGATAGTTATAAATTTTTTTGATTTGTGAGATGGAGTACCGTATAAACTCAAGAACTACTGCACCAACATAGACTATGTATCATGACCACGATTTATAGTTAAGGTGTGGTCGCGGTATCGGCTCCCCTTTCACCCCCTCGCCTGTTATCTTCTGAACCACTGAAGGGATTTGAATACGGTTTTCAGTGTTGGGCAGGTCAATCATAAAATAAATTTTCATCCACTCAAACTACTCCGCTCTACATGGTGCGAGCCCCCTCTCCTACTGTCTACTAAACTACAGAACGGATTTTTATACGATTTTTAGTGTTGGATAGGTTATCTGTTAAGGTAAATTTTCGACCAATCCCCTCCTCAGCTATCTCTCAAACTATTTTATGGATGTTCAACATATGTTACAACATAAATGCGAAAATCTTAAGTGTCTGGCAATAAGGGAATTCGCTCTATTCCCTTTCTCCCAAGCAGATGGAAAAAATATTTGCAATTTTCTTGAAAACAGTGCGTCAAACCAAAAAATCTATGAACAAAAAATTATTTGAAATATAATTACTGCATAATTTTTCTATACATCAAAATACTTTTGAAAAAAAAGGATTTTTTCATATTCAAAAATTTATTACTACCCGGGCAACGCCGGGTTCTTTCAAGCTAGTGTATATATGTAATTGTTGCTCGGAGTGGCGATAGATGTGAAAACCAGACTAATGTTAATGATTTTAATTTACAAATTATGAAATATTAATTTTTGATACTACAAATAATTTCAAAATCCAAAAAAATTCTGTTATTTCATAGTTTAAGGTTATCACTTCTGTCGGCAGTCCCAATGACTGCTTTTTTTTTTTAAAATATGGGCGCGACAATTTTTTTTCTTTCACGACAAAATTACGACAATTAATCAAATAAAAAGTTTTTCTAATTTCAAAAGTTGTAGTGCTAACTTGACGGACGTAAATGAATTATTATAAATAGATATTACAGTTATTTATGTAGAATAAATATGGGTACATTGACTGGTTCCAGGTGGAATGCGAAATCTTAAAATAAAATGGCGCAACCAAATTTTGGACCATAGCTTAAACCGTTTTGACCACAGATTCAATGTGTTGGTCTGATGATGGTTAGACATTGAATTCTTGGAACCGGAACTTGATGTTTCCTATCAAAAAATTTTCTAATTCTCCATTGCTTCAATAAAAATCAAATTTCCTTGCATTCAATAGTTCACCGTGAGAAATTCGGTACTTGAGTTGAAATGATTACTAAACAAACAAAAATATTCCGATGACCAAAAAGCCAAAAAAATTCTATTAATAAATCAAAAGCTACCTGTAATTTGATTTTGAAAGTATTTTGGTATTTGGTTTGGTACTTCCGTTAGCTCAAGTTTTTTGTGGAATCATAAAAACTTTATATTCTCCATACAATTATAATAAGAATATATAAACATCAAATCAAATACCTCACTCTACAAAGAAAGTAATTCTTCTGCGATTATTCGCTTTAATGCTGTACTAAAACCCTAAATGAAATTTAAATTTTTTTTCAGGAAGCAACTTATGTATTTAAAAGTTCGGGCTTTTCTATTTTAGGGCTAGCTGTAGTATTTACTATTACCGCTTTTTACTTGGGCTTTTTATTATACTTGTACACAGTTGAAAATTTGGGTATAAAATTTATCCTTTTTTGATAAATTTTCCATATAAAGTCATCCTATACCAAAATTGTAATAGAATTAATAAATTATGAAATATTAAAGGCATTGATAAATAAAAAGTATAAATTTTATCCTGAGTTTTATAAAAACAGCCAATTTTGATTTGGTTCAAAAATTCAATAGAACTTTGGTATAAAATTAATATATCAATTTATAAAATACGCAAGCATTTTCTTTTGTTGTGATATAATTCGCATTTCGAAAGAAATTTCATAGTTAGTATATATACTTCATATTACATATAAAAACTATCAAGAAGAAACAAAAATATTCCATAAGGCAAAAGGTAAATGAATTTGTATAAGTAAATATAAACAAAAATGTTAAAGTTAAATGATTAGAAGAACACAATACTAATATGAACCACGCTACTATAAATTCCCGCCTACTTTTTTTAAAAAAAATCAGGAAATTTTTATACTTGGGGATTTATACAATTAATAAATTGAATTTATCAATTTTTATCCCCGTTATTTATAAAATTGATAAATTTGCTTATGGATTTATATAGATAAATATATTTATAAAATTTATCCTCAAATTTTCAACTGTGTAGTTATCGCTTCGGATCAGAAAAATTTCCGTCTGCGGCGCAAATCGTCCCCTTTTGTCTCGTATCAATTTATTATTGTGATTTTCGAACATAATCTTATAATTCTAAAGAAGTTTATTTTTTTGGAATGATATAGGGGTTAGCGAGAAAAAACTATCTCATTAGGGGGTACGCCATTTTAGCAAAATTGGACTAATACCGCAAAAAACCTCCGGTTTTTTTGATTGTTGTTTTTTCTTTTAAAAAGAAAAATTTATGCACGAAAGGTTAACATACATACGCCATAATTTCAAACTCAAAGCTAATTTATTCATAAAATATTTACTAATTCAATACTGAAAAATAAATTCAAAAATCATGTAATTCAAGTTTTATAAATATGTTTATATAAATGACAACTAGATCAATCTAATAGTTATCTTCGTAGTCATCTTCGGTATCGTCTTCGTCATCATTCGAATACGCTTCTTTTGGATGGTGATGCTGATAAGCGTTATTTGCAGCTTGTGGCGACGAAACATTTGCATCGTGGCCATGCGTTGAAGACTTTCCATTTGTAATAACCTCCGCTTGAAATCCATTTACTTTGTCAGCTGTGTAGCGTACCACTCTCAATGTGCCATCAGGATCTACGACGCTTTATTTATTTGCGAAGTTAATTAATAATCCTAGTTAACTCATATAGTTACCTATATTCACCTCTGACTGCATCACCGTTCCTTGATTCTTTTCGGTTTTGTAAAACACGACTTTTAGGATCTTCAACACCGTATGAAAAATGGTAATCTGGTTTTGCTATATAATCTATGTGACCATGACCTCCGCTATGTTCATCTCGTACAATTACCTCCTTTTCTGGTCCGCTTACGGGACCACTGAACTTCGCGTAAGAAAATCCAACAGGTTTAGAATACGATCTGCTTATTGTTGCAGCAATTATAAGCAATAATAATGAAGATTTAAATTCCTAAAAAAAATATCAAATAGTTCACAAGATATATTTAAGATATATTCAAATAAAATCTACATACTTTAATGTATACCATCGTTAGATTTGCAAAAATTTGTTAATAGTAAAACACGGCGAGCTGTATTTATCGAACGTTAAAATTTTAATGTGATCAATAGTCTCATTTACAGAACTCTTATATATAAATCTAGCAAATCTTATTAGTTAATGTCGCTGAAGCGTTTTAGATTATTTTTATTTAATTGTATTTATTTTTTGCTTTTGGCATACTTCGTGTTTTTCTCTTGGACCCAACTAGTTTTTTTTCTCATAGTTCTGATATAATTCAGTGCTACGTCATCGAAGTAAAGAGTAATTTTACGCTTACATCATAATATAACACTTTTAGTTCACTGAACCGGAAGAAACGTTTTTTATTCTGTGCATTTATTAAGCAGGGTTTAGTTAAACACAGCCTAGAAAATGAAATGGTTGTTAACTAGAAATTGAGAATTGTGCCAGGTACTTACTTGTGATATAATTGGAGTTAACAATTTTTTTTACTACTTTTATATGTACAGCAAGAAAGTGATTTTCTTTTGATTCAAAAATCTAAAACTATTAAGAGAAGTGTAAGTTTTTGTTGGCATTATGTTGTAAGCATATATGTAGTCTACATAATATATTTACATATAATACTTTCGTCAAGTCGAATTTTAAAGTCATATTTAATTATGTCGAATTATCGATTACCACCTTTTACTCTCTTATACGAAGTACGTTGTAGAGGAAATATTACAATAATGAAACATTGTGAAAAATACGATTTTCCAGGCAATCGTCAAATACCCTATATGGTGTGAATCTTTAAGTTATTCATGGGCAGAGATTTTAAAAGAGAGTTTAAAATCCCTATTAGGTGATACGGTCGTAGCAAAAACAATGTATAATACAGATGATTCAAATCAAACAAATCATTTTAGAAGAAGCATGTATTTTTCAATCAAAAACTTAATACCCATCGCCACGCGTTCAGCTAAGGCACAAACCAGAAAATACTCGCGTCACTTAAAAGCACAGTAGACACAAAAGTTTGCGCTGTTGTCTAATATGCATTCGTCCATAAGTCTTTTTATTTCCACTGAAAACAAAAAAAGGCTAACATTTTGAAATAAAAACTTAGAAAAAATGCTCGAGTTATGGTTTTTTCCATCTTTAAAACCTGCTAGAGAAAGAAGTATCGACTGCTGAGGAACATGCAATCGACAACGAATGAATAGAAAAAATATTTGGCAACAAGGGATAATTATACTTAAGCTTTCTCATAAAGCGAGTATCTTCTGGTTTATGCCTTAGCTGAACACGTGGCGATGGGTATTAAGTTTTTGATTGAAAAATTCATGCTTCTTCTAAAATGATTTGTTTGATTTGAATCGTCGGTGTTATACGTTGTTTTTGGTCGTAGTCTTGTTATACCCGTATGGTGAAACCAAAGGGTATATTAGATTTGCCTTACCGTTTGTAACGCGAAGATCCCGTTATCACACACAAAAATGAATTACACCAGTGTGTTTAGAATGATAAAAAAAATTGAATTTTGCATGTCCGTCCGTCCGTTGGTCACGGTTCGGAGAAAAACTTTAACAATTAGTATTATTTTGCATCATTTTAATATGATAACAGCCATTTTATCAAGTTCGAATACGACTAATATGTTTTGATTTTTGTTTTCGAAGATGAAACGATTTCACCCCTCAACGAGACTTCCACAGAGGAGGAGCAAGCATGTAGATCCAAACGATCGACTAAATCAAACCCTTTCTCGAATATACGGTTTGATATTACCCGTATATTCGAGAAAGGGAGTTCATAAATAATGTTCCATTCAAGGATCACACGGGAAGTGAAATTGTTGATAGATGAGTGGGACCTCGTGGTTTATTACGAGCTAACTAATTATTGGCTGGAGTTAGGGGCTGCATGACCGGTAACCGTTTTTACCGGCCAATTTTATTACCGAAATTACCGGTAAATTTAAAAAAAAATACCGGTAATTTCGGTTATTTTTTTTTTCTAAATGTTTTAATGAAGTAACTTTTGATAATGGGCTTTTTTGATAATTAAAAAATGTCAAAATCATCAAATCTTTTGTAAAAACCTTAATTATCAAAAAAGCCCAATCTTTACAAGCTTTCCGAATGTAAGAGTAAGCTGAAGTATACTTTTAGTACATGTACATAAGTAAATGATAAAATATGGCAATATATATAATTACATTAGGGAAAAAATTCAAAACAAAACAGCAAAGAAAAAACAACCATATTTGGCATTTGAAGTTGTGGTTAGATAAAAACTAGGATTGTAACGAATATTCGGTTACTATTCAGTACATATTCGGCTTGTAAATTGGCCGAATATTCGATATTTGGTTTTTGGCCGAATACACTATTCGTTGCAACACTAATAAAAATCTTTCTACGATTCTTTCAAATGTGTATGTGTTTTTCTTTGCTGTTTTGTTAAATTAATGTATTTTTGTTTTATTATTAAATTGTTATAATTTTGTTTTCTTGACAAATGAATTAAAATTGTATGATTTACACTATAAATATTATAAAATTATTGTTAATTATTTTTTCGTACGTTTTTTTTCCTCTCGCCATCACTAATATGCTATACATGATTTTCTTTTATCTAAAAAGCGATTTACCGGTAATTTACCGGTAAACCGGGTTTCACTCAGGGTATTCACAGTCCTCTTTTAATTTTGGGTATTCGGTGTTTTCGGTAATATTAAAAGACTGAAAATATTCTGCTGTGAACATCCCACAGCACAGATTTGAGAACAGCGCTTTTATTGGATACGTGACCAAATCATGAACAGCGAATTTAATTGTAAAATATGTCACATACCTTTAAATCCATGTTTGATGTATTCTTTTGAATTTCTATTGTGGCAACGGCTATCAAAATTGAAAAAATTTGCATCAGTCTGCTGAGATTAACAAAAAACCAGCGAGAAAATTTGACAACTAAAACATTACTAGCGCCACTCGCGGTTGATTCTTGATACCGAATAACCGGACCGGGAAACACGACTCCAGGCATGTCTACAATTACCGAATCCGGTAATTCATTTTTACATGAACCAAATTACCGTCTCGGTAAAAATCTGTTAAATTTGACTGAATTACCGACCGGTAAATTTACTCGCAATTTAAAACAGGACTGTGAATACCCTGACTAAAAATATTTACAGTTTACCGGTAAAGCCGAAATTCGGTAATTTTGCAGGCCCTAGCTGGAGTACGATCGAGTACTTCATTGCATCAATCAGTTAAACAACGGATGCAATATAATCAATTCTGACGACATATCATCCTACAAGCTATCATTTCGCATTTATCTCAGGTATTAAACAGTATTCATATTAATGACGAACTGCTGAAAATGACAATTTGACATCATTGGCTCCGCTACTCATGCTCGTTTTGGTATATTATATCAAAATTATGCAAATGAAATGGGAACTATCGATTTGGAGGATCTTCAAATCAATTACAAGGCTATGAGTGTTAGGACAAGGGTTGTGGCCAAGCAAATAATAATCGCTATTAAATTTCCTTTGGCTCAAAATGAGTTTTTCGAACTGTGTAAGTTATCTCTCATCCCTACGATCAAAAACACCAGCGTGATCAGCATAAAGCCGTTAGTAGCTTATTTAAACGTCAACATACAGCGCGATCGATATTACTTGATGAAGGAAGGGGAGTCGATTTTGCACTGTGTATCTCTTGATTTAAATAACTGCGACGCACTCTGTTTAAAAAATTTCGTTGTCCCGCACTGCCCTAAAAAAAAGTATGGACCCATAAAAACTCGATTTTTTGTTAGTGCATTCAGTTTGCTATGAATAAAAAAATCCGCACTCAGCTGCACTTTATCCAGTTCTCTCAGAAAAACATCGAATTTGTGAGTAGAGTGTGATATGCCACAAATTGCTATGAATAAAATGTGTTTTTGCTTGAGTGAAGCTCAGTAAAGCCCAGTCTGATTTGACATTTGAACTTTTATGCACATATTTGTAAATTTTTCGAAGTTTTTTGATTTTTAAGGAAACGTTTGACACTTATCTTTCAACAAGGGCATATCAATTTTGTTTTTTAATAAAAACGCACATTAAAACTTTTTTTATGATCTGGCAATGTTAAAACGTCAGTCAAGGTTTACATTTTTTATTTTTAAGGTTTTTTTAGGTTTACATGCCACACAGCTGGTCAAACAATTAATCTATTGAAGGAGAAGTTCGGTAATCGTGTAATCCCGAGAAATGGTCCGGTCGAATGGCCACCTCGCTCATGCGATTTAACGCCGTTGGATTTCTTTTTATGGGGTTATGTTAAGTCGTTGGTTTATGCCAACAAGCCAACAACGTTAGAGGAGCTCAGGAACAATATCGAACGCGAAATTGCCAACGTCCCGGCCGATATGTGTGGAAGAGTGGTGGAAAATTGGCTCCAAAGAATAAATCTGCAAACGTGCTCGCGGTGGCCATATGAACGACATCGAATTTCATACTTAAATGTAACATGTTGACTACACCTGGAATAAATTTCAGCCCGATATCTCAATTATTCTGTGTTTTATTTAAATACAAAATTGTTATGTCCTTGTTGAAAGACGCGATATTTTGTTTGTTTGGAGCCTGAAAAAATGTGAAAACTAAAAATGCGAAATTCTTGCTGCCATCAAGTCAATGTAAACCGTGCTTAATTGAAACCGTGTAAACAAATGCGGTGCAAAAAGAGAGGTGGGTGTATTACAACATTTTTTTTTTTGAAAAATTAACCGTTGTCGAGGAAATTTGTATTGGAGAGAACGAATGGTTCAATTTTTGTCATTTTGGGGGAAATGGTTCAATTTTTGTCGTGTGGGTTTAATTTTTTTTAAAAGCTTGTTCTGTGCCAAATTTCAACTGTCTACCTTTAATAATTGCCGAATTCAAAAAAAAAACATAACAAAAGCTATAATTGCCAATCTGGCAATCATTGGAGACCCGTATGGTGATATTCGTATCAAAATTCGAACAGTTGTACCAAAATTCCACTTTGAAGTCAAACTTTCCAATAAGATTTTTTAAAATTGATTCCAATCGGATTTTGATGTATGGAAGTTTTATGTAGAATCATATCCTAAATAACTTTTGTTCTTGCACTTTTTTGATAAGATGCACCGTTTTTGAGATATTCGCAAAAAACGTTTTCGTTCGTATGGGGGGTACCCCCCCTAATGGTCCATTTTTGCCCATTAACGAACTTAGCCTCACATTTTACGAAAAACGAATCTGCGCAAAATTTCAAGTCTCTATCTCAATCCGTGCGCCCGCAATCCGCGCCACAGACGGACAGACAGACGGACAGACAGACAGACAGACGGACAGACAGACGGACGGACAGACGGACGGACATGCTAAATTCAACTTTTTTCATCATTCTAAACACACTGGTGTCATTCATTTTTGTGTGCGATGACGAGATCTTGGCGTTACAAACGGTAAGGCAAAGTTAATATACCCTTTGGTTTCACCATACGGGTATAAAAAATGGTGAAAAAAATTTCAACTTTTTTTTTGTTATTTTTTGTTTCTTTGTGCCTAAAAATTATGTTTGACTACTCGCGACTTTATTATTGGTCCTAATTTTGCAGTTATAACGGTTTTTTTGCGACATGGCCTGGGAGAACATAAAACATCCTGTGGGGCCACGTCGCACGAAACATGGCAGCCAGGCCCGGCTCAACCTAATATGCAGACCATGCAAGGCATGGGGGCGCCGATCTAAAGGGCGCCTTTCCTCTTTCGATTTAAATAATTATATATTTTCCATTTTTTAAATTTGTGTAAACAAAAATTTTTCAAAAAAAATTTCTGTTTTATTTATTTAAAAATTTTTTTTTGAAAACTCTAAATACAAATTCAAATATTTTTTGTGATCTATATTTTATTCGAATTTGCTAGAAAATATATTCGTGAACGTAACTGTTGCTTTACGAATTTTTTTGAGTCTTGCAGTTTCAGTTGCAAGTGGTGAGAGATCATTTTCGAAATTAAAAATTATTAAAAATTATCTGAGATCAAGTATTTCGCAGGAGCGATTGGTAGGGCTATCGATGATAGCAATTGAAAGAGATATTTGTGAAAAAATCGACACTAATGAAATAATTGAAGAATTCGCAAACTTAAAAGCAAGAAAAGTAAAATTTTAGAAACTTAAATAAATAAAATTGTTAACTTTTTTTATACTTTATGTTGAACTATTATAATTCTTTGATCTTGTAATTATTTTATTTGTATGAATTATTTTACATAAAACGTTTTGTGCCTTTAAATTTATTTACTTATCCCATATTTTTTAAATTCAAACAAAAAGGGCGCAAAAAAAAACTTGCATAAGGCGCATAGAACCATAGACCCGGCGCTGATGGCATTCAACGTGTTAACTTTCGTGGTGAATTTTTGTAAACGGTTTTCATATTCTGGGGAAAAGTTAGCAGACGGTTCTAACCTCTAAAACCTCTTAATTTAAGAGGACCTCGCCGATGTCCTCTTACGACCTCTTAACTCGTGTGTTGCGTTTAAAACTCGAAAAATCAGTGTCGGGGAGGGCTCCAACAATTTTTTTATGTATAGACAAGTTGTGTAAAATTGTATTCTGAACGTTTTTTACGTTACAGGTTTTCGATTAAATTCTCCGTTTTGGAGAAAATTGTAGAAAAAGTTGCATTGCATGGAGGACGAGGAAAAAAGCTGCTATAACCAGATTTTTTATAGTGTTTCTGGAAAACTCATGAAATATTGTGTCTTCGTGGAATTGTTTACCTTTAGTGACACAAAAAACGATTTTTTTATTGGCTGGAATTACATCAACGCATACGTCCAACTTCATTAATTTTATGTCTATCAAATGAAATATTTACATATATGAGTGCAATGCATTATTTAACCATAAATTTGTTTGCGCGTTGCTGAAATTATACAAAATCATTTAAAAACGATATTGTGTATCTTAAAAACTGTCGATTCAATTTTTACGTAATATTTATACCCGTATGGTGAAACCAAAGGGTATATTAACTTTGCCTTACCGTTTGTAACGCCAAGATCCCGTCATCGCACAAAAAAATGAATTACACCAGTGTGTTTAGAATGATAAAAAAATTGAATTTTGCATGTCCGTCCGTCTGTCTGTCCGTCTGTCTGTCCGTCTGTCTGTCCGTCTGTCCGTCCGTCTATCCGTCTGTCCGTCTGTCAGTCTGTCCGTTTTCGGCGCGGATTGCGGGCGCACGGATTGAGCTACAGACTTGAAATTTTCCGCAGATCCGTTTTTCGTAAAATGCGAGGCTAAGTTCGTTAATGGGCAAAAATGGACCATTAGGGGGGGTACCCCCCATACGAACGAAAACGGTTTTTGTGAATATCTCGAAAACGGTGCATCTTATCAAAAAAGTCCAAGAACAAAAGTTATTTAGGATATGATTCTACATAAAACTCCCATACATCAAAATCCAATTGGAATAAATTTTAAAAAATCTTATTGGAAAGTTTGACTTCAAAGTGGAATTTTGGTACAACTGTTCCAATTTTGATACGAATATCACCATACGGGTCTCCAATGATTGCCAGATTGGCAATTATAGCTTTTGTTATGTTTTTTATATCATTTTCATTTCAAACGGTCTGAATACCGTAGAAAGCTATTCTTAACAGATACAAAACTATTCACATGTTTTTCAAGACCCGCAATGTCTTTTTTACACAATTTTTTTGAATTTACTTAGTTTTGGACACTTCATAATTTCAGAAAAAATCGAAGGTCAATAAACAGCCAAATTTGACGTCTATGAGTAAGTGCTGTCAGATGAAGACATCGTGATGAATCTCTTAATTTGCTAAACTCGGAACTCACCAAAATCTCTTACTCAGAATACTAATTTCTTTTAAAATCTCTTAATTATAAATTAAGATATCTCTTAACATCTGTTACCTAGAATTGGGGGGTTAGCCTCGAATTTTACAAAAAACGGATCTGCGCAAAATTTCAAGTCTCTAGCTCAATCCGTGCGTCCGCAATCCGCGCCACAGACGGACGGACGGACGGACGGACGGACAGACAGACGGACGGACATGCAAAATTCAATTTTTTTTTATCATTCTAAACACACTGGTGTAATTCATTTTTGTGTGTGATGACGGGATCTTGGC
This sequence comes from Chrysopilus asiliformis, assembly GCA_964034945.1. NCBI lineage: Eukaryota > Metazoa > Arthropoda > Insecta > Diptera > Rhagionidae > Chrysopilus > Chrysopilus asiliformis. The sequence goes on from OZ035962.1 coordinate 41,968,897, forward strand.
GTTACAAACGGTAAAGCAAAGTTAATATACCCTTTGGTTTCACCATACGGGTATAAAAAAACGCCCCCATTAACAAAATTAGCTGCTTAAAGCTTTATGCGAGCGTCATCTGACGGCATTACATCACACAAATCTGCGAGCGGAGTTTTCTTTTTCCCTCGAATGCTTACATTTAGCTTGGCGACTGAACATAGATGAACAAATAAACACGTAAACAGAAAGCGAACAAGAATAATCTAATGGCGATAATTTAACAGAATTTTTGTGTGGAGTATTATTTTATAATGGACTTTCTCCGATTGCAAGCGGTAATTTTAGTTCACTCAGAGAAATATATACTAAAATCAAAAAGAAATGCTCTAGATTTTAGTAATTTGTTGTTTGCGTACGAGCTAAATAACTTCATTCTAAAAATAAAAACCACATTTGTTTTGTTTTAGCTTTGCCTTTAACAGTCGTGAAAGTTTTTTCTGTTAAACCTGAATTAGGTCCAGTGCAACTGTGGCACTGTGTTATCACCGTGAAGGTTCATGTTTGTTTCGGGCTCAGGGGAGTGACAACAAATGTTCATTTCATTTGAATCACAGTCGAAAACCATTTGCATTGTCAATGCAAAAATACCTAATTCAGGTTTAACAGAAAAAACTTTCACGACTGTTAAAGGCAAAGCTAAAACAAAACAAATGTTCATTTCATTTGAATCACAGTCGAAAACCATTTGCATTGTCAATGCAAAAATCCACAAAAACCACATTGTTTTTAATTCTAGTGATAGCCTTTTTATACCCGTATGGTGAAACCAAAGGGTATATTAAATTTGGCTTACCGTATGCAATGCCAAGAGCCCGTCATCTCACAAAAATGAATTACACCAGTGTGTTTAGAATGATAAAAAAAATTGAATTTTGCATGTCCTTCCGTCCGTCTGTCTGTCCGTCTGTGGCGCGGATTGCGGGAGCACGGATTGAGCTAGAGACTTGAAATTTTACGCAGCTTCGTTTTTCGTAAAGTGTAAGGCTAAGTTCGTTAATGGCCAAAATTGGACCATTAGGGGTACCCCCCATACCAACGAAAACGTTTTTTGTGAATATCTCAAAAATGGTGCATCTTATCAAAAAAGTGCAAGAACAAAAGTTATTTAGGATATGATTCTACATAAAACTCCCATACATCAAAGTCCGATTGGAATAAATTTTAAAAAATCTTATTGAAAAAAACACACTGGGGTATAAAAATAATTTTATTTATAATTGGTTAATGATAAGAGAAGTATGAAATAAATATCATACATACTAGATTGCCCATATGTGCAAAGTTGTAATTTTTGTTGCTCCCCGTCCATTTTCGTGAAGTTTAGGTCAAAAAAATAAGATTTAAAAAAAAAAGTAGGAACCTGTAGTGGAAAAAACCCAGTCGGTTTTTCATTGAAGTTTCAAAAATAGACTTTAAAATGGTGAATCGCTTTAACTGTCCGTAACTCCTATAATATTTAATTTTTCGTTGATGGTCTAAAGACAACTTTTGTAGAGGATAACTAGACGAACATCTAATTCTCACGAAGTTTTGACCTACGGTTGAAATTTAATGCTTTTTTGGTCCCAAAACAGCAATTTTTTAAGAACATTTTCATGAATTTTTTTCTTTAAATGTATTTTTTGCACTTTCTAAAGGGTGGAATATTTCTTCTGGTAAGCCTATGTTCTAGAGAATGAAATGTAGATTAATTTAAAAAAAAAATGAAGCCGATCTAAAGTTATACGACATAGATACAGACCGACAAACAGACAGATTTATGGATATCCTAAATTTTTTGTCTGAAACGGATTTTGTACTGGTCAGATTTTTCAAAAGTAGAATTTTTTTTAAGTTTTTCCGATATTCTTATTTGTTATAAAACATTTTAACCCTTAATTTATGAGGTGAAAATCATATGCGTAAATGATGAGGTGGTTTCCAATGGACTTGTTCTAATCACATACCAAATCCGTGCTTTTAACTCGGCACACAACACCATACTGTATGAAAATACTGAAGATTTCAGAGTCACTGTGCTGAAAACATGAGAAATAGCAAAGAGAGAAAAGTCAATGTGGGTCCACTGGACCCACCTCATCAATGAAGGGTTAAAATATAAAATTTAATGGATTTTTTTTTTTAATTTTTTTCTTGAAATTGTTCATAATTTTTTGTTAAATATTCAATGAATTTTGCTTTCGAATAGCTTTGCATTGATATTTGTTTATAATGCTGTTCCATCGCATGCAGGATATACTGTTTTTGTTACTCCTGGTGCGTTAGAACAGTATTATATCGAGTCATCAGAATTGTGCGATTTTGTTAGTAATAACACATACTTTTTCTTTGATAAAATATTAAATCAAGAAATCACAGGTATAAGAACAATTTTTTGACTGCCGATCCACCAACATGGGAGGAAGACGAGAACTACATCGCTGCGAAGGCAATGATTAAAAATTTACTTGTTGTTAATGATATAGCAGAGCGTGGAGTAGCTTTGATGACTCGATATAATACTGTTCTAACGCACTAGGAGCAACAAAAACAGTATATCCTGCATGCTATGGAACAGCATTATAAACAAATATCAATGCAAAGCTATTCGAAAGCAAAATTCATTGAATATTTAACAAAAAATTATGAACAATTTCAAGAAAAAAATTAAAAAAAAAAATCCATTAAATTTTATATTTTAACCCTTCATTGATGAGGTGGGTCCAGTGGACCCACATTGACTTTTCTCTCTTTGCTATTTCTCATGTTTTCAGCACAGTGACTCTGAAATCTTCAGTATTTTCATACAGTATGGTGTTGTGTGCCGAGTTAAAAGCACGGATTTGGTATGTGATTAGAACAAGTCCATTGGAAACCACCTCATCATTTACGCATATGATTTTCACCTCATAAATTAAGGGTTAAAATGTTTTATAACAAATAAGAATATCGGAAAAACTTAAAAAAAATTCTACTTTTGAAAAATCTGACCAGTACAAAATCCGTTTCAGACAAAAAATTTAGGATATCCATAAATCTGTCTGTTTGTCGGTCTGTATCTATGTCGTATAACTTTAGATCGGCTTCATTTTTTTTTTAAATTAATCTACATTTCATTCTATAGAACATAGGCTTACCAGAAGAAATATTCCACCCTTTAGAAAGTGCAAAAAATACATTTAAAGAAAAAAATTCATGAAAATGTTCTTAAAAAATTGCTGTTTTGGGACCAAAAAAGCATTAAATTTCAACCGTAGGTCAAAACTTCGTGAGAATTAGATGTTCGTCTAGTTATCCTCTACAAAAGTTGTCTTTAGACCATCAACGAAAAATTAAATATTATAGGAGTTACGGACAGTTAAAGCGATTCACCATTTTAAAGTCTATTTTTGAAACTTCAATGAAAAACCGACTGGGTTTTTTCCACTACAGGTTCCTACTTTTTTTTTTAAATCTTATTTTTTTGACCTAAACTTCACGAAAATGGACGGGGAGCAACAAAAATTACAACTTTACACATTCCATATATCTTGTGGCCAATCTAATACATACAGTGTTCAAAACGCTCCCAATTCTGTTATTTCGTTCTGTTCCCAAGGAGGAATTGAAACCATTGGAAATAATTTCGTTCTTAACTTGGGAGGGTGAACGAAAAATGTGCATCGATCGTACCGACTTCTACGAACAGTACCGCGGAGCTCAAAATTTCTCCTTTATAGAACGATTGCGCTTGCAAATCATTTTCGTCCCCGAGAACGAGAGTCGGAAACCGCAGCAAACGTTCTTGCCGTTGAGAGCCAAACTTTTAAGAGCGAAAAGAACGAAATAACATGAGATTCAATACACACAAAGAAAGCATAAAAAGAGAAAGTATAAAATAATACACACAAAGAAAGCATTAAAATAAATGTGAAATCTGTACTACAAACAGCAAACACAGCATAACAGCGGCAGTGAACATTTAGATTTTGATTTAAAAAAAAATAATTGAACTTAGTTTAACATAACAAAAACCCTAAACAATATTTTAATGTAGGCTGTATTTTATAACACAGGTTCTGTTCGGATGACACCACAAACTATCGAGTATCATCGATTGCAAATTTGTTATCATGGCAGCAACGGATTGAGATATTTCTATGATTCTTTGCATTTTATTATGAGGACTACTGAGCACAGTTTTTGGCAAAAAAAATTCGTCTTTCCCCTCATTTCATGAATTTCACTTTTTTCATTCGGGGTATCAATTGAAGGGTGAGGGGGAATATTATCATGCTTGTATGTACTCTTCAATACCTTTCATTTGAGGTACCACACAACCCCCTACCATCCCCCAAAAGAAAGTTTCATACAAAGTTTGGAGACCTCTGGAGATGGCAAGGGGGGCGAGCGACGGCTAAAAATACCCAGTTTGGGTAGGGGTTACTTTCCCCTCCCCCCTATATATAGGAAAAATTTGTAGCGTCATTGGCGCTAAACTGAACTCTTGCCCAAACGCCAAATATTTGTTTATTTGCTTTTGCGTGATTTTCGAAAATATTTCAGGAAATATTCGCTACGAACTCTCACATCGCAGAAAGGACTACATCACACTTAGCAAATTTGCTAAAAGTCGTGTTTGGCAAACACAAAAGCAAATATATTTGAGCAAATAATTTTAGCTCGTTTTCATTCGTATGGGACGGACGGACGGACGGACGGACGGACCGACAGACGGACGGACATGCCAATTTTTTTTTTTATCATTCTAAACACACTGGTGTAATTCATTTTTGTGTGTGATGACGGGATCTTGGCGTTACAAACGGTAAAGCAAAGTTAATATACCCTTTGGTTTCACCATACGGGTATAAAAAAACGCCCCCATTAACAAAATTAGCTGCTTAAAGCTTTAACGGCATTACATCACACAAATCTGCGAGCGGAGTTTTCTTTTTCCCTCGAATGCTTACATTTAGCTTGGCGACTGAACATAGATGAACAAATAAACACGTAAACAGAAAGCGAACAAGAATAATCTAATGGCGATAATTTAACAGAATTTTTGTGTGGAGTATTATTTTATAATGGACTTTCTCCGATTGCAAGCGGTAATTTTAGTTCACTCAGAGAAATATATACTAAAATCAAAAAGAAATGCTCTAGATTTTAGTAATTTGTTGTTTGCGTACGAGCTAAACAACTTCATTCTAAAAATAAAAACCACATTGTCTTTAATTCTAGTGATAGCCTTTTTATACCCGTATGGTGAAACCAAAGGGTATATTAAATTTGGCTTACCGTTTGTAATGCCAAGATCCCGTCATCTCACAAAAATGAATTACACCAGTGTGTTTAGAATGATAAAAAAAATTGAATTTTGCATGTCCTTCCGTCCGTCTGTCTGTCCGTCTGTGGCGCGGATTGCGGGCGCACGAATTGAGCTAGAGACTTGAAATTTTACGCAGCTTCGTTTTTTCGTAAAATGTAAGGCTAAGTTCGTTAATGGCCAAAATTGGACCATTAGGGGTACCCCCCATACCAACGAAAACGTTTTTTGTGAATATCTCAAAAACGGTGCATCTTATCAAAAAAGTGCAAGAACAAAAGTTATTTAGGATATGATTCTACATAAAACTCCCATACATCAAAGTCCGATTGGAATAAATTTTAAAAAATCTTATTGAAAAGTTTGACTTCAAAGTGAAATTTTTATACAACTGTTCGTCGTTCACTTAAACTTTGATACAACTGTTCGCCGTTCACTTAAAGCCATATCACCATACGAGTTTTCAATAATTGCCAGATTGGCAATTATAGCTTTTGTTATGTTTTTTCTTTTGCAAAGAAATTTTGATACCAATAAAATTGTTCTGTCTCAAAAATGTGTGCTACCCATTTCTATTTTGCAATTTGCTTCAGTTATTAGCCTAAAATAATAAATTTAATTCTTGAAACGAATTATCAAACGTCAATGGGGAATATGGCGGCTGAAGGCATCAACTTTTTTTCTTTTCTTTGTAAAGCGGGGACTTCGGGGACTCTAGTGGGAGCCGTGTGGACCCTATTCCCATTACACGCTTCTTCAAAGTGAAACTGTCATTCAGGTTCCACATAGGGATGCCAACGATACCTCGATAATTGCAAAACATCGAGCTATCTTTGAAAAATATCGAATTTTAACCTCGATGTTGAACAGGCCGATATATCGAGGTATCGATGTTGTTATCCACGATGTTAGAACATTACTCTTCATAAAATTAGTAAAGAAACTAATTTTAGGACTGGAAGGACTAGTTTTTAGATAGATTTAATATAGCTACTCTCCTTATATGATTCAAAAATACTAAAAAGTAGATGTAATCAGCTTATATAGAGGAAATTTGAACTCTCCTCCCTATCCGCATCCTCCGCGGTCAAGTCACAAAGAGAGATTCGAAGCGTTTGCTTGATGAATGATCCACTTCGAATTCTTGGGATCGAAACTTGATGTTTCCTATCAAATTTTTCCTATTCCCCATTGTTTCATTTTAAAATTAATTTCGTTGTATTCAATCGTGGTAATGAGAAATCTGGTACTTGAATAGAAATAATTTTGATAGAAATAAATAATACTTCAATATGATCTGTAGCCCGAAAATTTTCAAATAAAAATTATTTTACTTAGAAAAAATTGTAATAATTCATGAAGTAAAGTCTTGCTTATACAAAGTTGTAAAAATTCAAGAAATAAAGTCTTTTACTTATACAAAGTTGTAGTAATCCATGAAAAATTTCCATCTCTTAATTTTGCTTGAAAAACACTTCCCGAGCACTCCTGATTCGGTTGGAGCATTATCACAAAAACGTCTTTCTGTCTGTCAGTCTTTTTACAAGATTTCGCAAAAAATACCAGAGTTAGCCATGAAATTTTACAAAGAAGTTTGGTCCTGATGTGGAAATCCGTTAACCGGAAGTAACCAAAACGGCGGCTTTTTAAATTCTATGCGGTTTATTCCGAAACTAACCATTTTCCAGTAGTCTTATGTATTACAAAACTTGGAGACAATACAATTTGCTACATTTATGTCTTTTGCAAGAACTCCGTATCTCAAGCCGTTATGAAGATATGCCAGTATTTCAAAAAAATTAGGTTTTTGCGAATATCTCGAAAACTAAGGGGTTTTTGGTGATTCAACGTGTAAGAAGAATTAAAACCGTGTTAATTCTACCTGGGTGCATTCCACCTACAGCAGAGCATCCGCCAAGTGGCTAAATTATTTATTAAATTTGACCTTTTCAAAACATCGGGAAAACATCGAGGTATCGATGCTTTCAGGACGATGTGTTTTGACATCGATGTCGCCTTAAAAAACATGGATTTTCGATATATGGAGGTTTTATGAACGATGTTGCATCCCTAGTTCCACAGCTAATCACTGTAACAACCGTCAAATGCTCTATCGCTGCAGAATTTTCATGAACTAAATATTGACCCAAAAACGATCACCAATTTCCCCATTAAAGCAATTCCCAGCCAACCAGCAGATGAAGATTCACCTAAAATGAAGGAAGGTGAACTTTGTGCGAGCGAGTGGCAATGACGCACAGAGAGAGATGTGAGAGCTAATTTCTCGCTATTGTTCCACCTATGTGAATAAAAGTGAAGTTTCACCTAAAGTGAAGGAAGGTGAACTTTGTGCGAGCGAGTGGCAACGACGCACAGAGAGAGATGGGAGAGCTATTGAGTTGACTAACGGTTTTGTTATTTTACCGCTTAATTAGGTCATTTGACATCAGAAATTGATGCGGAAAGTTTATTTTAAAGTTTAGTGAATAAAAACTTGTTTATTGGACTTTACATTGAGCCAGGTAATTGTTAAATGGTGTTTTCATGTCTGCAGAGAAATTGGCACTCAAATTACGACTTTTTGGTAAAAAAGGACGAGTGCAACTTTAGTTTCAGGGGTGAAAATACCATGAATTTCAACAATACTGTCTTTTTTGTACAAAAAAAAGTATTCGCAGCTCCAGTACTTTGGCTGCTTTAAGACGTATTTAAAAAAAACGTGTCATAAAAAATTTATTGGTAACTTTATAATTAAAAATATTTCAGATGCAGCACATTTTCAATATGCCAATGAACGAGTCCAAAAACGAAACCACAAAGAAAATGAAAATATTTTAAAATCCACTGATAATATTAAAAAATGAAATATTTTTTACTAATAAATTTTTTTATTCAATACTTTTAGTACCAAATCTATTCATGGCTAATTTCTCCTACTATCACTTGGGTTCACTGAAGATGTCCGTTTCAGTCTGCAAGGTGAATAATAATTCGTTTCTTAATTAATCCAATATAAAGTAACGACAAAACATTCTCCCTCACTCAGGTAAATCACTAACGATTCTCAAGTAATTCACCTTGCGGACTGAAATGACACCCACTAGTGAATTTTCCAAGTGAATCACTAGTGATTAACCTAAACGATCATTTTATTCACTAAAGAGAGCGCGAAACATCCACCCTTATCTCATTTAAGTGAATCACTAGTGATTCACCTACGTGAATGTTTCAATCACTAAAGAGAGCCAAAAACATTCACCCATACCTCACTGAAGTGAACCACTAGCGATTCACTTTGATGATTCACTAGTGGGTGTCATTTCAGTCCGCAAGGTGAATTACTTGAGAATCCTTAGTGAACTCACTAACGAATGTTTTGTTCATTTGGGTGGACTTAAAACGTTCACTAGTGAATCACTTAACGTTCACTTGGTCTGCTGGGAATTGTGCTTTTGCAGACACATTGTTAATTAGTGTGTGGTTTTCGTCAATTCTTACGCTTCTTGTACGCGTATGTGAATCTATATACAGTACTAGCAGACCCTACGTTGGCAGCTAAAAGTTTTTTGTATAAATTTTAGAATGCCAAAAAACCATAAATAACTTAAAAAGTTTTGGGAAAAAATGTTATCCTTACAGGACCTTCCGTTTAGAATTTTGAAAATTTAACATAGCTAAAACCTTGCTCCTGACAACGCACATCATTTTGCAAAGAACCGCGTAAAAATCGGTCCAGTAGTTTTTGAGTTTAGTAATATCGTACAGACATACAGGCAGACATAAAGACAGACATACAGACATACATACAGACAGACATACATACAGACAGACATACATACAGACAGATAAACAGACAGACATACACAGACAGATATACAGACAGACAAACATTAATTTTTATATACATACTAGCAGATCCTTCGTTGGCAGCTAAAAGTTTTTTGTATAAATTTTAGAATGCCAAAAAACCATAAATAACTTAAAAAGTTTTGGGAAAAAATGTTATCCTTACAGAACCTTCCGTTTCGAATTTTGAAATTCCAACACTGGATTCGTGATCAGCGACCCCAAAAACCCCCTAATGCCGATCTTTCCCAGGAAAAACTGGAGAAAGGATATTTGCGTTATCCTTATAGGACCTTCCGTTTCGAATTTTGAAAATCTAATACCGGAAAAATAGGAAAAAGGATATTTGTGTTATCCTTACAGGACCTTCCGTTTTGAATTTTTAAAATCTAATACCGGATTCGTGATCAGGACCCGAAAAACCCTAAAGACTGTATCGAAAAGTATGGAAACAAAAAGTATGGGATTAAAAAGGCGTAATTTAGTTTTTTTTTAAGAAAAATTTTATAAAATTGGTTATTAAGTACATATTTCTTTATATGTATATACAACATTTCAAAAATATTTTTTATGTTTTTACGATTCGCCGCACTTTTGTTCTAATATATCCATTACATTGTGGACAGTACTATTCTTTATAGTTTTCGAGATTTTTTGCCAGTCTTTTTTGAATTGCTCCATATCATTAGTTTCCAGACACATTTTCCGAAGGTTTCGCTTCATTATTGCCTAAAATTTTTCGATGGGACGAATTTCTGGGCAATTTGGTGGATTCATTGTTCTTGCCACAAAATTGACTCCATTTGTTGACATCCATTCAATGGTGTTTTTTGCATAGTGACATGATGCCAAATCTGCCCAAAACAACATAGATCCTCCGTGTCTTCGAATCATGGGCAGCAACCGTTTTTTTTAGACACTCTTTGACGCACAAATCAGTCAACTGGTTCATCGTTGTGAAAAATGCAGATGATTTTAGGCCACATTCGCAAATTGCTTGCCATACCATAACTTAGGCTCCGAATTTTTCCACCTGAATCGACTTTTGTGCTTCGTCTATATCGTCCCCTCTTGCAATCGTAAAGTACTGAGGTCGTGGTAATGTACGATAATCCATTTTAACGTACGTTTCATCATCCATAATGATGCATTGTTTTTTTTTTTTTGGTTAAAATGGTGTCATACAATTTCCGAAGCCGCGGTTTCACGTACGCTGCCTGTTTTTCGGTAAGTTTCGGTTGTCGTTGCTTCCGATTGGTCTTCATATTGTTGCGCTTTTTGGCTAGCTGAACCATTTCAGCACTTGTTTTACATTTTTTCGCGACATCTCTAACCGAAACACTGCAATCACGCCGAATTGCTGCACAAATATTTTGATCCATTTTTTCGCGTCTAGGCCCTGGTTTTCTCCCAGTTTTTTTCTTATCCTCGAATGTCAGTTCCTCCCCAAACTTCTTGATGGCAGTAAAAATTGCTTTTAGCCTTACACCTTCCTGTTTTGTTACTGGCCTCATGTTGATGCCCTTTTCGACATGCCATTTGTCCACAATCCTTTTTCGTTTCTCTACAGAAAGACCTCGTGTTTCGTAAAATAAAATTAAAATCGGATAGGGTAATTAAATTGTCAAACTCTCAGACGTTTTTTTGACTAAACAAATTTGACTAAAAAGCAACAGCATGCTAATATTGGCTCATTGCAGTTGTTTTCATACTTTTCGATACAGTCTTTATTTTGCCAATTTTTCCGGGGAAAAATGGGAAAAAGGATATTTGCGTTATCCTTGCAGGACCTTCCGTTTCGAATTTTTGAAAACCTAATACCGGATTCGTGATCAGCGACCCCAAAAACCCCATAATGGCAATTTTTCCGGAGAAAAATGGCAAAAAGGATATTTGCGTTATCCTTACAGGACCTTCCGTTTCGAATTTTAAAATCTAACATAGCTAAAAACCTGCTCCTGGCAACGCAGATCATTTTGCAAAAAACCGCGTCAAAATCGGTCTAGTAGTTTTTAAGTTTTGTAATTTCAAACGGACAGACAGACCAACAAATCAACAAACATCCATTTTTATATATATAGATTTATACTCTATAGCAGACCCTTCGTTGGCAGCTAAAAGTTTTTTGTATAAATTTTAGAATGCCAAAAAAACATAAATAACTTAAAAAGTTTTGGGAAAAAATGTTATCCTTACAGGACCTCCCGTTTCGAATTTTGAAATTCCAACTCCAGATTCGTGATAAGCAACCCTGAAAACCTCCCAAAGACTGTTTTGCGAGAAAAATTGGAAAAAGGACATTTCCGTTATCCTTACAGGACCTTCCGTTTAGAATTTGAAAAATCGAACACCGGATTCGCGATCAGCGACCTTGAAAACTCTATAATGCCAATTTTTCCGAGGAAAAACGGGAAAAAGGATATTTATCCTTTCAGGAACTTCCGCGTCAGTTTTGCAAATCTAACACCGGATTCGTAATCAGCAACCCCAAAAACCCCATAATGCCAATTTTTCCGGGGAAGAATGGGAAAAAGGATATTTGTGTTATCCTTACAGAACCTTCCGTTTCGAATTTTGAAAATCTAATATCGGATTCGTGATCAGCGATTCCAAACATAATGCCAATTTTCCCCGGGAAAAATGAGAAAAAGGATATTTGTGTTATCCTTACAGAACCTTTCGTTTCAAATTTTGAAAGTCTAATACCGGATTCGTAATCAGCGACCCCAGAAACCCTATAATGCAAATTTTTCCGGGGAAAAATGGGAATAAGGATATTTTCATTATCCTTACAGGACCTTCCGTTTCGAATTTTGAAAATATAATACCGAATTCGTGATCAGCGACCCCAAATACCCTATAATGCAAATTTTTCCGGGGAAGAATGGGAAAAAGGATATCTGTGTTATCCTTAGAGAACCTTCCGTTTCGAATTTTGAAAATCTAATATCGGATTCGTGATCAGCGATTCCAAACATAATGCCAATTTTCCCGGGGAAAAATAAGAAAAAGGATATTTGTGTTATCCTTACAGAACCTATCGTTTCAAATTTTGAAAGTCTAATACCGGATTCGTAATCAGCGACCCCAAAAACCCTATAATGCAAATTTTTCCGGGGAAAAATGGGAAAAAGGATATTTTCATTATCCTTACAGGACCTTCCGTTTCGAATTTTGAAAATCTAATACCGGATTCGTGATCAGCGACCCCAAAAACCCTATAATGCAAATTTTTCCGGGGAAAAATGGGAATAAGGATATTTTCATTATCCTTACAGGACCTTCCGTTTCGAATTTTGAAAATCTAATACCGAATTCGTGATCAGCGACCCCAAAAACCCTATAATGCAAATTTTTCCGGGGAAAAATGGGAAAAAGGATATTTGCGTTATCCTTACAGGACCTTCCGTTTCGAGTTTTGAAATTCCAACACCGGATTCGTGATCAGCGACCCCAAAAACCCCATAATCCCAATTTTTCCGGAAAAAAATGAGAAAAAGGATACTTCCGTTATCCTTACAGAACCTTCCGTTTCGAAATTTGAAATTCCAACACCGGATTCGTGATCAGCGACCCCAAAAACCCCATAATGCCAATTTTTCCGGAAAAAAATGAGAAAAAGGATATTTGCGTTATCCTTACAGGACCTTCCGTTTCGAGTTTTGAAATTCCAACACCGGATTCGTGATCAGCGACCCCAAAAACCCCATAATCCCAATTTTTCCGGGAAAAAATGAGAAAAAGGATACTTCCGTTATCCTTACAGAACCTTCCGTTTCGAAATTTGAAATTCCAACACCGGATTCGTGATCAGCGACCCCAAAAACCCCATAATGCCAATTTTTCCGGAAAAAAAATGAGAAAAAGGATATTTGCGTTATCCTTACAGGACCTTCCGTTTCGAGTTTTGAAATTCCAACACCGGATTCGTGATCAGCGACCCCAAAAACCCCATAATGCCAATTTTTCCGGAAAAAAATGAGAAAAAGGATACTTCCGTTATCCTTACAGGACCTTCCGTTTCGAATTTTAAAATCTTACATAGCTAAAAACCTGCTCCTGGCAACGCAGATCATTTTGCAAAAAACCGCGTCAAAATCGGTCCAGTAGTTTTTGCGTTTTGTAATCTCAAACCAACCAACAAACCAACCAACAAACCAACCAACAAACCAACAAACTTCCATTTTTATACCCGTATGGTGAAACCAAAGGGTATATTAACTTTGCCTTACCGTTTGTAACGCCAAGATCCCGTCATCGCACAAAAAAATGAATTACACCAGTGTGTTTAGAATGATGAAAAAAGTTGAATTTAGCATGTCCGTCCGTCTGTCTGTCTGTCTGTCCGTCTGTCTGTCTGTGGCGCGGATTGCGGGCGCACGGATTGAGCTAAAGACTTGAAATTTTGCGTGGATCCGTTTTTCGTAAAATGCGAGGCTAAGTTCGTTAATGGGCAAAAATGGACCATTAGGGGGAGTACCCCCCATACGAACGAAAACGTTTTTTGCGAATATCTCAAAAACGGTGCATCTTATCAAAAAAGTCCAAGAACTAAAGTTATTTAGGATATGATTCTACATAAAACTCCCATACATCAAAATCCGATTGGAATAAATTTTAAAAACTTATTGGAAAGTTTGACTTCAAAGTGGAATTTTGGTATAACTGTTCGAATTTTGATACGAATATCACCATACGGGTCTCCAATGATTGCCAGATTGGCAATTATAGCTTTTGTTATGTTATAAAATTTAATTTAATACCATCTAGATATCATATAATAATCCTATTGCAACTCATTGCACTTTTTTATCCATATTTTTATAAGTTCATTTTTGTTTTTTCATATTTTTATAAGTTCATCTTTTGTTTTTATCGTTTTCGTTGTTTTTATCGTTTTCGTTGGTGGTATATTGATGTTCTTTAATGTCGGTGGTAATTTTTTATTACTTAGGATTATGTTGTTAGAATTCTATCTGAAATAATTAGAATAAAAATACTTCCCTACTTTACCTATTACCCACAAATGGATCCTTTTCAGGATATTAATGCCGTTAAGGCAGGTGGCTTTTGCAGACGCGTTTCGTGTCTTGCCAAGACACTCATCAGTGCTGGGTGCTAAATTTGAATTTATATAGGCATCAAAGATGCAATATAAAACTATCCCCAGAGAAATAATAAGAGGATAAAGGAAAATGGAAAATAGAAATTTATATCGCGTATTGGATTACGAAAAACCATTTTATTAAATACTTACCAAATTTATCCCGTTATATCCTGTTTCCCTTGTTGCCTCATGATTCCTGTATCCTTCTCATCCTTCATCCAGTTCGATTATCGTCCTCATAGGTCCTCTGGTTTTTCCGCACTTAATACACTTTAAATCTAGTGTTTTTGTTTTTGACATCTCAGCTGCCATCCGTTCCACACTTGCCGATCTTGTAGACTCCAGCTAGATACTTCCATTTAGATGTTTCATTCTTTTGTGCATTATTTAAATGCTTCGCATTTTTGTATGCACTATCAAAGTATTCAAAAATATATTCAAGTACTTTAATCTTTATTATATTTGACTCTTGTCTTCTTTTGCTTTTATTTGAGCTTATTTTAGAACTTATTTTGGATATATTTGTGTTAAATTACATTTGGATTGCCCTAAGCGTACATTTCGTACTTTACCTGGTCCCCTTCACTGCATACCTTACGGCATGAGTTCCGGTTCTACTTTCCCAATCACAATCGTTTGGTAGGTATAATTATAGTTATAAAATTTAATTTAATACCATCTAGATATCATATAATAATCCTATTGCAACTCATTGCACTTTTTTTTTTTAAGAATTTTTAAAACTGTTTTTTATTTAATTTTATTCGTAAGATTCTATTGTCATCTACCAGCTATCTGGTAGTTCCTACTTCTACCTAATAATCTAATTTTTGCCCTACTTAGTTGGTGGTTTTGAGAATATTCATTAAGAATTTTCTAAACTGTTTTCTATTTTATTTTAAGTCGTAAGATTTCATTGTTATCTACCAGCTATCTGGTAGTTCCTACTTCTACCTAGTGATTTGATTTATACCCTACTTAGTTGGTGGTTTTTTTATTATTTTTGTATTATATTAATATTATTATATATATAGATGACCTCGATAATCGCAACTATAGTAGACAGAGCCTGTTGCAATAACCGAGTCAGTTGCGTTAACGGGAAGTGTTCATAACATTATATGTCAAAAAGGGAAACATATGTTCTTAAAGACTATAACAGCTCCAAAAAAATAGAGTAAAACCTGTACCATTTGTAACGTAGTTTTTATGCTGCAACATTATTTACAATACTAAATAAATAGTAAATACTGCAAAAGTATTTACACCAAGTTTTTCATACATCAAAGTTCAGTCGGATTAGCCTCAAAAAAATTTAACTGGAATATTATGATCCAATTCAAAAATTCCACTTTGAGAGTTTATAATCTCGTCATACACAAATTTTACGATTGTCTGCCAATTTTAGTTTTCGTGTGTTTTTTGTTTTTATTGGCACAGACTTGTTTTGTAACAGCCATTCTTTAATAAATAAACATAACAAAAGCTATAATTGCCAATCTTGCAATTGAAGAGTTTGCAGCAAGAAGGAGGTAAGTCCATTTTTGGCCATTTTGAGTTAAGTTCACTATCTAGTTTGAAAAAAATCACTCCATTGATTGATGCAACAAGGACTTTGCTACGCACAGTGTCGAATTTGCTCTAAATTTTGGCCAAAATTATGGTTTTCATGAAAATTCGACAAGCCCGGAATTTTATATTTTTATGTTTTCCTGTTAGATAAATGTCTAAACTAACTAGAAAAAACAATAAAAATATATATATTTATTTTTAAGTATCTTTTATAAGTGCTTTAAGTTAGGCAATTTTTAAATACTTCGAAATATTCATTTTTCTCAAAAATAATTTACTGATTCCGACTATGAAAAATCATAAAAGGACTTACTTGACACTCTTAAATTATTTGTTTTTATTAAAGTATGTCCAATTAATGAAGTTTTATGGAAAACAATTTTCTTGTACCTAAACATCTGATTACTAAATTACACTGATATAAAAAAATCTTGTTTTTCAACAATTTTCCAGCTTAGGGTAAGCTTACAGTTTTTCGCCCACCTCGGCCCACCATCAGACCTCTCGGAATTAAAACTACAGTAAAAATCCTTTATTTTGGTACATAAATCATTACGATAACCCGCCATATAAATCTGTGGGAGCATTTTTCGTTTGACAAGACCCCATAAAAAGTTCGTGATCACTAAAGTGAAAAAATGAATTTTTGCGAATTTATTTGGTTTAAATCGACTTTGTGAAAAATGGTTATATACCAAATTAAAGACAAATAAATTTCCTGCAAAAAACTTTTATAATTAATTTGCGTCATACTTCTTTTCTTAAAGTAATTAAGGTCTAAAAGAGAAGGTAAGAGCGCAATTTCTAATTTTTTCCAATAATGTCTTACAACATTGAAATTTACTGTTTTTTTTTTGCTCGTTCCGGAGAGGAAATCTATTTTTTTATACCCGTATGGTGAAACCAAAGGGTATATTAACTTTGCTTTACCGTTTGTAACGCCAAGATCCCGTCATCACACACAAAAATGAATTACACCAGTGTCTTTAGAATGATAAAAAAAATTGAATTTTGCATGTCCGTCCGTCTGTCTGTCCGTCCGTCTGTCTGTCTGTTCGTCCGTCTGTCTGTCTGTCCGTCCGTCTGTCTGTCTGTCCGTCTGTCTGTCTGTCTGTCTGTGGCGCGGATTGCGGGCGCACGGATTGAGCTAGAGACTTGAAATTTTGCGCAGATCCGTTTTTCGTAAAATGCGAGGCTAAGTTCGTTAATGGGCAAAAATGGACCATTAGGGGGGGTACCCCCCATACGAACGAAAACGTTTTTTGCGAATATCTCAAAAACGGTACATGTTATCAAAAAAGTTCAAGAACAAAAGTTATTTAGAATATTATTCTACATAAATCTCTCATATATCAAAATCCGATTGGAATAAATTTTAAAAAATCTTTTTGAAAAGTTTGACTTCAAAGAGGAATTTTGATACAACTGTTCGCAGTAATTAAACTTATAATATTGCAGCGTATAAAGTATTTTACGAACGAATTTTAACAATTGTAGCACTTTTATACCCTATATGGGGAAACTAAAAGGCTATACGCCAACAGCCTGTGGTTATACACAACAATGAATTCCGCCAGTGTGTTTGGAAGAAAAAGGATGTATGGATATCCATCCGTACATGTGTGATTACGGTTTTCACTGAACGGATTGATCCAAAGATATTGGGTGTCATTAGCAGATCTTTTGGGTCTCATGTATTACATTAGACCGACATTTCCTTCGATGGATCAGACAAGCAACTGACCTTTGGTACATCAGTTTTTTCACAGTTTTTCGAGAACGGACCGTTAGATACTACATCGTAAAGGTGTAAAATAATATCTAACATTAATATTGTCTATAATTCAATTCTTATATTCCTTCTTATGAAAGTTAAACATGAAAACCGAGCGATACTTTGAACCTCGGGCTAATATTGTCTTTATCAAAAACATTTTTCACTCTTCGAAACTTTTGTCATAGGGCGAATATAATTTTGATGATTTACTGACAAAAAAATTACTTAAATAATTTTAAAATAAGTACTTAAATAATTAAAACATCCGTTAAATATTGGACTACTTGCACCTTAGGTACAAAACGCCAAAAAACCCATTTGCCCAGAAAAT
Source organism: Chrysopilus asiliformis (assembly GCA_964034945.1). Taxonomy (NCBI): domain Eukaryota; kingdom Metazoa; phylum Arthropoda; class Insecta; order Diptera; family Rhagionidae; genus Chrysopilus; species Chrysopilus asiliformis. The sequence goes on from OZ035962.1 coordinate 41,986,850, forward strand.
ACTCATATCAGGTAAATTGAAAATTATAGTAATTAACTGAGGATATATTTTTAAATTTAGTGCAATTTTCTTCATTGCTCTAGGTAAGCTAATATATCTTCGGAATCGCGAACGCTTTTTTACTAATTATTCTGATATAATACGGCAGGGTCCAACCGAAATTTGTATATGTTGCGGGGGGTTATGGTTTCCGTCTGACATTAAAAAAATTCAAAAACAACCACTTCTTCGGAAACAACTAAATAATCCAGAATTCGTTGTCAAAACATTTTATCTATCCGAGAAATTCCCTAGTCGGATCGATACATATACTTTTTGCCAAAACTGCCATAGGGTAATTATTAGTGGACAAATTCCCAATATTTGCCTAGCAAATGGTCTTGATTTTCCTGTGATACCCGAATGTCTTCAAGGACTGGAGTGCCTAGAACAACGGTTAATAGCCCCCCGAATTCCATTTATGCAAATCAGAGCCTTAGGTTGTGACCGACAGTGCGGGTTAAAATGGGCTTGTGTCAATGTTCCTATTTCCCTTAACACCACAGTTAGTGCACTTCCTAGAACTTTTGATAACACTCACGTTATTCAGGTTCACTTAAAGCGTAGATTACAATACGCCCATAGTTTTTTGGTCGAAAGCATTCGTCCATCCAAAGTTTTTGCCGCAATCCAATATTTAATAAGGCAGCCCTTATACATTGAAGATGGTGTGACCTTGTCGGACAATTGGTTACAGCAATATCCTAATCCTGATGATAGAGCAACGTTTACAGTCACACAACAAGACAGAGAAATTGTCAATTCTCTATTAGATAGAACTATTGAAGAAAATATCGACAATATTGACCAATTAGATCCTGAAGACGTCAACCCGGGAGGGCAAGAGACCCTTCTCGAAAATATTCCACTGGAAAATATTGCCCTAGCTCCTGGTGAAGGTCAAAGACCGGTCGATTTAGTTTTCGATAGACATGCAGAAGAATTATCTTTCCCCTCCATATATTGTGGACAACCTCGGCTAACAAATTTAACCTATAGCAAAATCGCGCGTTCCGAAATTCGACGGTATGATCGTCGATGCACTACAAATGAAAAGATCTTTTATACGTACAAAAAAAACGGGCTTATCTCTATCAAAAACTCTATTTCAATTTGCCTAAGGAAAAAGAGTCGCGGTAGTCGTTCCCACACAGCTGGAGATTTGGTTAATGATAGCCACGTGGAAAATTTAATACAGCACGACGAAGGGTATAAAATTTTTAAAAATTTAAGATCGTCCCCATCCCATTGGGAGTCCGAAAAGAAAAAAGTTGTTGCTATGATTCGGCAATTTGGAATTCCCACTTTTTTCATCACCCTCTCGGCTGCCGAAACAAAGTGGTCCGAACTCCTTTGTATCTTATCTAAAGTCATTGATAAGAGGGAGATCTCACCTAATGATGCAGAAAATTTAGATTTCAGCACGAAAGCTAGACTCATTAGATCAGATCCAGTCACGTGTTCGAGATATTTTGATCATCGCTTTCGCGCCCTGTTCAAACTTTTCAAGCAGCCGGGAGTAATTTTTGGTGATTCCCATGTAATTAACTATTATTTTCGTGTTGAATTCCAACACCGTGGTTCTCCCCATGTCCATGGATTGTACTGGCTTCATAATGCCCCAAGTCTTGATCTTTCTGACATTTCCACTTACCCATCTGTAGAGAATTTCATTGATACTCATATTTCTACGTCCACCCAGAATAGTGATTTGGCGGAATACTTAGTCTACCAGAAGCACTCTCACGCGAGATCCTGTTTAAGGGAAATTAGAGGACAGAAGTTTTGTCGATTCGGCATGCCATATCCTCCAATGGATAAAACCATTATTCTTACTCCACTCGACAATTCTGAAACTTCTAATACTCATAACGAAAATTATGATAAAATTAGAGAATATTTGAATGAAGCAGCAAAAACCACGTCCATTCCCAATTGCTCATTCGATACGTTTCTAGGAAATATTGAGATGTCTAGAGATTCTTATATTTCGGCGCTTCGGGCAAATTTAAAAAAGCCCACCATTTTTCTCAAAAGATCTTTAGATGCAATTATGCTGAACGCATACAATCCTTGTATTCTCAGTTTGCACCGAGCAAACATGGACATTCAGTTTGTAATGGATGCTTATGCTTGTTGCGGTTATATTGTTAATTATATTAACAAATCTAACAAAGGAGTATCCAAACTTATGCGGGAAGTCATGGACGAGATCTCAAGCGGCAATTATACTGTTAAACAAAAACTCCAATATCTAGGGAATAAATTTATTCATGGGCTAGAAATCTCAGCTCAGGAAGCAGTGTATAATATTCTCGGCATTCGGATGTCAGAAAGTAGTAATGCGGTTGAGTTTATTAACACCAGTGCCCCAAATGAACGTGTCCGTATTGTTAAATCTCAAAAACAGTTGAGAGAACTACCGCAAGATTCAACTGATATTTTCGTTTCAAATTTACTGGACCACTATGTACAGCGTCCTGACTCCCTCGAAAATATATCTCTTGCTGAATTCACCGCATACTATAAATTTTCATCTGTCCGTTCATCAAATCCCAATAATGATGATGGAGAAGGAAATGAGGAAGTTACCGGCGAGCCACTACGGCTTAAGGATTCCAGCGGATTCTTACGAAAAAGAATCAAACCCTGTGTCATTCGGTATCGCAGATATAAAATGATTCAGGAACGTGATAATTATTTTCGAGAACAGGTCATGCTTTTCTTGCCTTGGCGCAATGAAGAACGTGATATTTTGCAGCAAAATTGTGAGACTCTCTGTCAACAATATCTCATTGCGATTAATACTGTTCGTCGCAAGTTCAATTGTTTTGAGAATGGCGATGAGCTTGACAATGCCCTAATCGCTGCACAAAATGAAAGATTTCTTGAAAATACCGAAGAAATTCAGAATGACGACGATCCGGATCTTCGCCCCTTTCAAATCCCAAATGTGGAACCGAATGTCCGAATAATAGATGATAATGTTCCCCAGGATAACGAAACCCGTGTAATAAAATTGCCACCACTAATTTCCGATCTAGACTTTTCCCAAATTATTCGATCATTAAATACCGAGCAGAGGCTGTATTTTAACCACGTTTTACATAACATAAAAAATGGAACAAACTTTTATGAATTTGTTAGCGGGGGAGCTGAGACAGGAAAGAGTAGACTAATTACTGCACTCTATAATGCGTTGACCAAACGACTTAATTCGCGACCTGGAGCCAACCCTGATGATGTCAAGGTCGTTTTATGCGCACCTACAGGAAAAGCTGCTTTTAATATAAATGGAGCTACCCTTCATTCTATATTTTCTTTACCCATCAACCAATCACATTCGGAAATTAGGCCCCTTAGCAGCGACATTGCTAATACAATTTATTCAAAGCTCCAAAATCTTCAATTAATTATAATCGACGAGATATCAATGGTGGGTGCTAAAATGCTATCCCACATCGATTCCAGATTAAAGCAGATTTTTAGAAGTACATCTCTATTTGGTGGCAAATCTGTTATAGTTTTTGGAGATCTAAGACAACTTGCTCCTGTTGGGGATAGATGGGTGTTTCAATCTAGTAGGAATGATGTGTATGGCATTGTAGCTGGATCAACATTGTGGAATCTTTTTAAATTTTTCCCACTCATTAAAATAATGCGACAAAGGGATGACTTAAATTTCGCTACCGCCCTCAATAACATGGCGCTTGGGAAAATGACAAGTACTGATATAGCGCTTTTCAAGTCAAGAGAATGCACCCCCGAAGCAGTTCCTCAGGAGGCCATACATTTATTCAAATCAAACGACGATGTAAATGAATTCAACACGTATAGATTAAACTTAATCCAATCTGATCCTGTAATCTCAGAGGCCGAGGACAAAGTCAAAGGGCCAATTCCGGAAAATTCGCGAAACCAGATTGCAGATCGGGCTAAAGAATTAAAAACTTCTGAGACTCTTGGATTGCCATCAAATCTTCTGTTAAAGAAAACCGCCAAGTATATGATAACAGTAAATATCAATACTGCTGACGGGTTAGTTAATGGCGCAACAGGGCAGTTAATGGATATAGAATTCGGGGTACTCGGAAATGGTGCTCGCGTGCCAATTCGCTTATGGATTCAATTCGAAGAATTATCTATCGGTCAAGACGGGCGTTCTAAACGAACACATTCTGAAAACTTGAATTGGACTCCTATAGAAAAATCAGTTAAAAGTTTTCAATATAAATCCAATGATCGAGTTGTAATTGAGAGGTCCCAGTTTCCGGTCGTCCCAGCCGAAGCTATTACTATCCACAAAAGTCAGGGATCCACTTATGTTAACGTTGCTGTTCATTTAACCCCTGGTATGACACGGGCCCATTTGTATGTGGCATGTAGCCGAGCAACAAAAGCTTCTGGTCTCTTTTTAATCGGGAAATTCAAATCACCAAAATCTCCTACAGCTTCTGATCCCGTTTCTACGGAGTTAGTATCTTTGAATTCAGAAAAACTTCTAACGCCTCATTTTGCAAGTTTTAAAGATAAATTTCTTAATAAATTTACCGTTTTATTCCATAACGTCCAAAGTTTACACAAACACATCGAAGATATTAAATGCAACAATTTAGTATTGTCACTCGATATCCTATGTTTTGTAGAAACGTGGACATTGCCCAATGAGGAGTATGACTTAGATCAATATTCCATTGTCGCTAAGTTAGATAACAGCGGAGGGCAAAATATAAGAAAACACAATGGTATACTCTGTTTTGCTAAGAATTCAATTGCCTCACTTATTAATGTTGTAAAAGTACAACAAATCTGTGAAAATAATAATGTGTTCCAATATATTTTGTTTGAATTTCATGACATATTATTCCTAGCTTTATATAAAAGTCCACGTTTTTCAAAAACACGCGTTGTTCAAGAGCTAGAAAATGTATTGCGGATACCTTTTTCTTGCAATCGAAAAATGATTATCTTGGGAGATTTTAATCAAGATCGTTGTATCAATAATAATGATATGATGAGCAAAAAACTTTGCGAGTCTACGAAGTTTGTTAGACCAAAGAGTTTCGACCACTAACTGCGGTTCCCAAATCGACTGGTGTTTCTCCAATTTAGACACATCTTCAATTTTCGCAGATACTTTTGAAGAGGTTTATAGTTTTCACGACGCTATACAGATTGTTATAAATTCAACCAGCACTTAAAATAATCTAATCCTATAAAATTTTTTGTGTAATTTAACTTCGTTGTTGCTCCTGTGCCTTCAATGTTAGGCATAAACGTTTATTTCTTTATTTGTTTTTGTTGCTTTTAAAACAAACATAGAAGTCAAGTTTATATATTGGTAACAAACAGACAAATACACTTTACAAAAAAAAATGTATTGGTATGCTAGTAGTTTATTGAATGTAGTTTACTGTAAGTAGGGAAACAAGTATTGTAGTAGTAACATAAAAAAACACAAAATAAAAAAATAATAAAAAAATTGGTATAAGTAGTACATAAGTTAATTTACATAACATGTATATGCAGAAATACAACATATCTATTTTCATAATATAACTATATTAACAATTTTAACAAATTCATGTCTTTTTTCTACACCTTTTCTAAAATCTTTTGTATTTCACATTAATTCCCTTTACCAACTAACATAACCTTTCCCAATTCCCATTCTGGCAAGATAACTTTCGGCTTCCCGTGCCCTTGCTGAACTACAAAAACAATGCATCACTAAAAAAATTGTTTTTGTTGACTGAGAAAGTTTAATTCGCAGTAGTTAAAAAATATATTGTAAATAATTACTTATAATGTATAGTAAGTTAGAAAACCAAAATTAGTATGAAGAATAGAGTAATAAAACATTACACAGAGTAATTTTTAAAAACAAATTTCACTTCAAAGTGGAATTTTGATACAAATGTTCACTGAAATCACCATACGGGTTTCCAATAATTGCTGGCAATTATAGCTTTTGTTATGTTTTTAGCTTAATAATAACGGGACAGCTAAAGGCAGCCAAAGGGCATTCGCAACAACTCTCGCCACTTTTGACTTTGCGTTTTAAACGGATTTTTGACAAGAACTTTATTTATCAAACTGTACTCAAGGAGAAACTGTGGTTAAAATGGCTGTCAGTAAAATATTCGGAAATTTGTGAATTATTATTTAAAAATAAAAACAAAAATTGTTTATTAGAAGTTTTTGTAGATTTTTTGTTTAAAAAATTGACCATTTTTATAAGCAATTTTCTAAAAGATGGAATAGTTGTCATAAGTTTAAAAAAAATGATTTGAAAAATAAAAATAAAAAACTGGTGCATTTCATTCATTTAAAAAATATTCTACTTTAGCCCCCCAAAAAAATGTTGGACACCCCTGGATTTTCAAACTTTTTGTCTTTATCTGAAAGCCTGATAATTTTTCTACATTACCTCCAAACTTGAAGAATTTATCTCCATCAGAACTCGAGTTTCATAATTTTGACCACTTTTATGGCAAAAATTGACACTGTACGACGGTTAGTTTTTCCGTTATTCACGATATGGAGCTACCGCCACCGGTACATTGGGCAAGAAGGAGGTAAGTCCTGGATGTATAACTCTAAAAATCCAATAAATCAACTTGAACCGGCATTTGATGATGCAATCCCACTAAAGGATTCCAAATTCAAAGACGTGATTCAAAGACGTGATGATTCTGGCTCAAAATGAAATGTGGTTTTATACCAACTGAAGTCGGACATAATAGCCGATGAATACGAGGAAACTGAAGGAGAAGAAATTACATTATTTAAAAAAAGTATTCTAATGATGAAAAAACTATTAATTGAGTTCTTTCAACTCAATTTTGTAATCTAATTAATTTATTCATGCCAAAATATTATGGGAAAAGAGTTTTAAACATTAGTTTGGGGCAAGAACGAGGTAAGTCCACAATTTAAAAAGTTCTCCCGTTCAACGGAATTGGTACTATTGTATGATTATGGTGCCAAAACATGTGTAAAGGCATATACCATAAATTTTTGATGAAAGTTGAAAATTGAATTTTTAAAACGTTTTTTTTAATTTCCCAAAAAACCAAAAAATTGACTTACCTCCTTCTTGCTGCAAGCCCTTCAATTATTGAAAAGCCGGAGCAGGTTTTTAGCTATGTTAGATTTTCAAAATTCGAAACAGAACGTCTTGTAAGGATAACGCAAATGTCCTTTTTCCCGTGTTTCCCGGGAGAATCGGCATCAGAAGGTTCCCGGGGTCGCTGATCACGGATCCGGTATTAGATTTTCAAAATTCGAAAGGGAAGGTCCTCTAAGGATAACGCAAATATCTTTTTTCCCATTTTTCTCCGGAGAAATTGGCATTATGGGGATTTTGGAGTCGCTGATCACGAATCCGGTGTTGGAGTTTCAAAATTCTAACCGGAAAGTCCTGTAAGGATAACGCAAATGTCCTTTTTCCAAGTTTTCCCGCAAAAACTGGCTTTCGGAGGTTTTCAGGGTTGCTTATCACTAGGGCTGCCAAAAATATGCATTTGCATATTTCTTCTCGTTATGATTTCGGCTCCGGGAGTTTTTTATTCATCCGAATCAATAAGTTTAGAAGCGAATGAAGGTGACTTGTTGTTGCATATTTCGCATATTTGACACGTTAGTGCATATTTGCATATAAATGCATATAAATGCATATAATGCATAGTTGCATATTTTACAACTTTCATGAACAACCAAATTTTTTTTGTACAATTCAAATTATAATTCGACTGTTTCAGCTAGAATAAATATTAAAAATAAATAAATATGTGTTTTTACTTTCTTCTACGAAGTATAATACAGTATTGTATTCATGAAAAATTTAACCTAAAAAAACATTTCCCGATCACTCCTTAGTCGATTGGAGTCATATTACAAAAATGTCTTTCTGTATGTTAGTCTGCCAGTCTGTGTACAAGATTTCTCAAAAACTAATAGAGCTAGAGCCATGAGATTTTATAGGCATATTTGGTCCTGGAATGGGACGATCCTATGAACTTTTGGTGGAAATCCGTTAACCGGAAGTATCCAAAATGGCGGTTTTTCAAAAATCGCAATTTCGTTTTTCTCGATTTACTCCCAAACTACGTTTTTTGGAGAAAATAAAATTTCCCACACTTTTATCTTTAGCTATAACTCGATATCTCAACCTGTTATCGAGATAAACCGTTATTTCAAAAAAATTAATTTTTGTCCATTATCTCGAAAAAAATGGTTTTTTGCTTACTGTATATATGAGATGAATTAATGAGAATGGCATTCTGCACAATTTTGTCTTTTACAGTTATCCGTTATCTTTTACCGTTATTGAAATATTTTTATTAAAATGTAAAAAATATGTTTTTGCGAATTACTTGCAAACTAACAGTTTTTCGAAAAAACTTTTGACAAACGAATTAAAGGCAATGAAATTTTCTACATTTTTACCTTTTACCGTAAATCGATATCTTTTACCGTTCTCAAGTTATTTCACATTTTGTACATTTTGAGGTCGTCTTTGGTTGACAAAACGATAGGGATAGGGTAAATTGCGCAGGGTCGTAGATTTTGTGGAAGAAAGTTTTGTGGTAGCAACAACTGAGATTTTTCTACAAGTTTTAACCCCGATTATACCATAGATGTTCAATACATCTTTTCGAAATATCTTAAAATTTAATAGTTGCAATTTAGAAACAAGTAAAAAATTTTTTTGTTAGTCAAAATGTCAATCTTTTTGACAGACTATTATTTTTTCAATTTTTTTATTTTCCACATAAGTCGAATTAACCACATTTTAACAAATTCCGTTCACTATTTTGGGTGAAATATACTATATTTCGGATTTTTAATGTTTTTAAAGTGCATATTTAAGTGCATATTTTGCCGTTTTTAGTGCATATTATATGCGCATATTTCGCCTTTTTTAGTGCATATTTTTGGCAGCCCTACTTATCACGAATCTGGTGTTGGAATTTCAAAATTCGAAACGGAAGGTCCTGTAAGGATAACGTTTTTTCCCAAAAGTTTTTAGGTTATTTATGGTTTTTGGCATTCTAAAATTTATACAAAAAACTTTTAGCTGGCAAGGAAGGGTCTGCTAGTAAATTTTTAAGAGGGCAAAGCACCACAGGCGAAAATTTTTAGAACCGAACTGATAACTAAAATAAAAAGCTCAAATAAAAGGCTGTAATAGTACTAAAGGTTGCCCTAAAATCGAGTAGCCCCTACTTTTAAACACGTAAGTTTTTCCCCGAAAAAATGTTAAATGTTACTTAAGTAGGGGCCACATCTATCAGTTTTCCATCAGTCGTAACTGTTACGGTACTCGTCAGTTTTCCATTAGTTTTTTACATCTAGTTAAGCGTTCACATCTATCAGTTGCGACTGACAGTCTTTGTGAAAAGTTTCTATTCATTTTGATTGCAGATTTAAAAAAATGAGGGTGGATAATAAAAAGAGAGCGTGCTTATGCATTATTATTGATTTAAGTTCAAAAAATTAAAATTTCATTCTGTTCTGATGCGATACGACTGACGCGAACGTTCACACCAATCAGTTTCCCATCAGTTTGCTAGAAAAAATGATCTGCCCATGAATTTTTTCGTGGTTGCCCATCAGTCGTCTGATTTTACATTTACACCAATTAGTTTCCCATCAGTTTCCCAAAAACTGATAGATGTAGCCCTTACTTTAAGATTTTAGTACAGCATTTATAATTTACTTGTATAGTGAGGTATTTGATTTGCTGTGTATATAAAAATGGAAGTTTGTTTGTTGGTCTGTCTGAGTTTACAAAACTCAAAAACTACTGGACTGATTTTAACGAGGGTTGTTGCAAAATGATCTGCGTTGCCAGGAGCAGGTTTTTAGCTATGTAAGATTTTCAAAATTCGAAACGGAAGATCTTGTAAGGATAACGCAAATATCCTTTTTCCCGTTTTTTCCGGGAAAAATCGGCATTAAGGGGTTTTTGGGGTCGCTGATCGCGAATCGGGTGCTAGGTTTTTAAAATTCGAAACGGAAGGTCCTGTAAAGTTAACGTTTCTTCCTAAAAGTTTTTAGGTTATTTATGGTTTTTTGGCATTCTAAAATGTATACAAAGAACTTTAAGCTGGCAACGAAGGGTCTGCTAGTATTATATACTTATTATAATTATACGAGTATGAAGAATATAAAATTTTTATTATTCTATAAAGAACTTAAGCTAACATAAATACTAGGGTGGATCGCGGCTCGAACAAAAAAATAAATGTGGCAATGTGAACAGCGGGGGGTATGGAAAAGATGTGAATATAAGTTAACTTCGGAACATCCGCCATGACATCAAATCGGCACGTACGAAATATCATGTGTCAACTCTCTGCAATTCTGAATGTAGGCAGTCCAATTCTTAGAATTACTGACATCGTACTTCGTACAGAAGTCTTATCTCAATTAGCATAGGTTAGATGTAAGAATAAATCATGTAGTAACTTCACTTTTAATTTCGATCTCAATAAAGTCGCAGGTACTTTGCCTGCTAAAAGAAAAAGATTTTTTTTAATAAATTTCGTGAAAGAAATTTTTAACTGGCGCCCGAGCAGGGACCGATAGTGATTGCGGAGTAAAACAAAGTTTTTTGAATCGTTAATAACAAAAGTGCGTGAAAAAGTGAAAACCCACTCTGAGCCAAAGGTGGAAGTGCTTCAAATCCGACGTTACTAACAGCTTCGCTTTCAAGCGGAAAGTAAAGGGGATAAAATCCCTTGAAAGATCTTCTATCAACACAAAGGACAGGAAAAGAGGCCCCGGAGTCACCTTCTATTGAAGGATAAAACGGAGTTTCCAGATATAGCGACTAGAGTTCCAGAGTATTTGGCAACAGCCGCCTGACCCGATTGAAGAAAAACCGCAGCCGGTCTCACCCGAAGAAAAATGTTAAGAATCATAACATTTATGTAAGTTTTTATCTTAAAATTATCGAACTAAATTTACATTAACGAATTCATTATAATCTGAAAAATAATTCCAGAAAAGTTTAAATTAATATAAATAGTTAAGTGAAAAATTAAAAATAAGCAAACTGATTTTATTTAAAAAATAATAAGAAAAAAAGATTTTAAAGTAACAAAAATATTTTTTTAAAAAACAAAGCAAGAATAAATTAATTGAAAAAATAGCTTCTAAGAATCTTAGAGATTTTAGTAAAAAAAAAATAGTTCACGGAAGATTTAAGAATATTTAAAGAATTTTCTAAGTGAAAGTGTTTAAGGTTTCCTAAGTTGTCTGAATTGTATAATTTTCGTTTGCTTCAAAATTCTCAAATAATTTTATCGTGTGCTTCAAAATTTTAAAAATGCAACCGGAAAGAATAACTGTGCCGAGCGGCAATCCAGACCCTAATTCTGCTAGTGGAGCAGCACCCCAAACCCCAGCCGTAATGAATATGAACGATTTGCTAATTACCATCTCCGAAATCGTTAGAAGAGAAAGTAGGGAAATTTTTAGATCTTATATGAATCCAGGATCAGATATCAACAATGATGTCGATCAAATAATCGAACAGAGTCCTAATTTAAATTTATCGGATATGGATCGCATACCGGACGTAGTAAAAAGCCTCCGGGATTTCTCAGGACAACCAGGAAAATTTAGCTCTTGGAAAAAGAGCGTTGACCGAATTCTTTCCATTTACGAACCTTTAAAAGGTACTCCAAAATATTACGGTATTCTTAGTGTAGTTAGAAATAAAATTGTTGGCCAAGCGGACACGGCATTGGAGTCATACAATACTCCACTAAATTGGGAAAAAATCTCCCGATGTCTCACTCTGCATTATGCAGATAAACGAGACCTTGGTACGCTAGAGTATCAAATGACCACCCTAGTTCAAAGGAATCAAACGATTCCCGAGTTTTATCAAGCTGTCTATTACCACCTCTCATTAATATTGAATAAATTATCTTCCATGGAATTAAGTCAGGAATCTCTTAATATCATGACTCAAGCATACCGCGATAAAGCCCTCGACACCTTCGTCAGAGGATTGAAGGGAGACCTTCCTAGATTACTTAGTATGCGAGAACCTGCAGACCTACCACAGGCTCTTCATTTATGCTTGAAGTTAGAGAATGTTCACTATCGAGTACAGCACAGTCACGGAACGTTCCGTACCACGCAAAATATCCTTTCGGCACCTCCTGTGCCACCACGAAAAATTCAGTGTCAATCAACTCCCCCAGTCAAGCAATTTCATCCTCAACTTGTTCATAATCCTCAAATACCTCCTAAATTTAATTTGCCAAGGCAACAATATTCCCAACCATATCAACAACAGTTCCCTCAATATCCTCAGAGACAGCCTTTCAAGCAGAATGCTCAGAATCACTTTCACAAGCCTGAGCCCATGGATATAGATCAATCCTTGCATTCCCGCGGAGTCAATTATCAAAACCGACGAAACATGCAACCATTTGAAGGCAAGAGACCCTACTCTAATCAAATGCACCCCCCTAATAAATTTCAAAGAATTTTCCATGCCCAACCTGAAATAACTGAGCAAAATGACGTGGAATATCAGGAACAAGAACTATGTAACTACAACCAAAATATCGACCCAACGCTAATCGATTATATCGATCAGCAGGTTAATCCCACTGACGAGACAGTAGACGATGCCACATTCGATGATATTAATTTTTTAGACTAAGTAGCTCTTCGCTTCCATATATGGAATATCAATTGAAGAGCGGAAAAATACTAAAGTTTCTAATTGATACAGGATCGAATAAAAACTATATTCAAACTCAATATATTCGAAAGCCAATTCTTAACGAAAAACCATTTTCAGCCAATTCCATCGGTGGTGCTATTAAAATTACCAAAACACGCAATTATAGACCTATTTGAACCTTTCAAACAAATTAAATTCTTTATATTGGGAAATCTCAAATCCTTTGACGGTATTATTGGCAACGACACCCTAAAAGCATTAGGAGCCACGATCCACACAAATAAAAATTGTATTACAATACAACCAAATATTTTAATTCCGCTGAAGCAACATATCTCTCAAGAAGTCAATAGAATCGCTTCACCATTCTTTTCATCTATCATCGATGACAAAACACCGCACTTAACTCCCAAACAGAAAGAAAATTTAACGGATATTACCAAACAATTTCCTAACCTATTTTCCGATCCAGATGAAAAGCTGACTTACACAACTACCGTTAAAGCTGAAATCCGTACAATTTCACAAGAGCCAGTCTATTCTAAATCCTACCCATATCCAATTTGTTTGAAGCAAGAAGTAGAAAAGCAAATAAATGAATTGCTTAATAATGGAATTATTAGACCATCAAAGTCTCTCTCCAATTTGGATAGTACCCAAAAAACCGGATGCCTCTGGAAAAACTAAATACAGATTAGTAATCGACTATAGAAAATTAAACTCGATCACTGTTTCCGATAAATACCCAATTCCTGAAGTTAATGAAGTTCTAACTAATTTAAAAGGAAATAAATTCTTTACGGTACTTGATCTCAAAAGCGGTTTTCATCAGGTCAAACTTAAAGAATCTGATATTGAAAAAACGGCTTTTTCCGTAAACAACGGAAAGTACGAGTTTTTGGACTACCATTCGGAACAAAAAATGGCCCATCAACGTTTCAACGAACGTTAGAGGATATTTTAAAAGAACATATCGGAATTATATGTTTCATCTATATAGACGATATAATTATTTTCGGAAAAACCGAAAAAGAGCATCTTGAAAACATCAAAATAATTTTTCAAGCGTTACAAGATGCCAACATGAAGATTCATCTCGATAAGTGCGAATTCTTGAAAAATGAGGTAGAATTTCTAGGGTTTATCATTTCCGAACATGGAATTAAAACCAATCCCAAAACGGTTCAAAGTATTGTAAACTTTCCAGCACCCAAAACGTTGAAAGATCTTAGATCTTTTCTTGGTATGTCAGGATACTACCGACGCTTCATAAAAGATTACGCTAAATTAGCGAAACCCCTGACATCCCTTTTAAGAGGGGAAGATGGACGTGTGTCCAAATTCCAATCTAAAAAACAAATTATTAAATTTGATAAAAATGCTGCCGAAGCATTTGCTAAGATCAAGAACTCTTTAATATCAGAAGAAGTTATTCTATCGCATCCAAATTTCAGCAAAGACTTCGAATTAACTACCGATGCATATAATTATGCAATTGGTGCAGTTCTTTCACAGAATAATAGGCCAATTATGTTTATTTCGAGAACCCTAAGTAAAACAGAAGAATCATACGCAGCAAACGAGAAAGAAATGCTTGCGATTATTTGGGCTTTAAATTCGCTCAGAAATTTCCTCTACGGATCACGCAAGGTAAAAATATTCACAGATCATCAACCTCTCACATACGCGTTAAGCCATAAAAATACCAATAGTAAAATGAAAAGATGGAAAGTCATACTAGAGGAGTACAACTACGAGTTGAAATTTAAACCTGGAAAAGAAAACGTCGTCGCCGACGCTTTATCCAGATACCCTCAAATAAATGCCCTAACAACTACTCAGCATAGCGATGATAGCTCTGCGCAGAATTTAATTCCCTCTGTGGAAACACCATTAAATACTTTCCGAAATCAATTGATTTTAAAAATTGGAAATGAAAATAGCTATCAATTGAAAAATCCGTTTCCAAACTTCAACAGACACATAATTATCCAGCCCCAATTCTCAGAAACAGATATTATAAACTGTAGTGAAATGGAATCGAGACCGGATACTTACGAAATCTAACTATTCAACATCAACAGCAATGGATGTCGAAAGTTGTTAAATGGTTCAGTGACCGTTGTAGTTACTAAAAACTATTGCCCACATAGTAATTTCAACAGAAAATCGTTAAGCAACAAAGTCTCATTTTTGAACGAAGACTAAATTTCAACGTTGCTATTTCCAAATATCGACTTATTGAAGTTACGATGTGTCAACATTCGATTGACCTATTATTTATATTTTCCCATGGGAAAGTAAAGTTATTAATTTCGTGTTGTAGAAATGTTAACGTAGATCCGAACCCCTACTCGATTCAACAAAGGAAGAGGTCAAAATTTAGGTATGGAATAATTTGACAAGAGACAGTTTTAATTTAATAGTCAAAGAGTTAAGTTGTAAATAAGAAGTCAAGTAGCACAGTTTTTATTTGATAGTAAAAGAGTTAAGTTGTAAATCAGAAGTCAATTAAAAAAGTTTTAATTTAATAGTCAAAGAGTTAAGTTGTAAATAAGAAGTCAAGTAGCACAGTTTTTATTTGATAGTAAAAGAGTTAAGTTGTAAATCAGAAGTCAATTAAAAAAGTTTTAATTTAATAGTCAAAGAGTACAGTTTTAATTTGAGAGTCAAGTACAAGAGTTTTAATTGATTAGTCAAGAAAGAAAGTTTAAAATCAATAGTTAATAAGAAGAGTTTAAAATCAATAGTCAAGAAGTAAAGTTTTAAATCAGTTGTCAAAAAGTTAGTTATTAAACTTAATGATTAGAAGATATTTATACAAAAGACAGATTAAGAAATAAAGAACGAAT
Organism: Chrysopilus asiliformis; assembly: GCA_964034945.1. Lineage (NCBI taxonomy): Eukaryota > Metazoa > Arthropoda > Insecta > Diptera > Rhagionidae > Chrysopilus > Chrysopilus asiliformis. The sequence goes on from OZ035962.1 coordinate 42,002,456, forward strand.
AGTTAAAAGTGAATTGTGTTGTGAATTGTGTTTTAGTTTTCACCATCCATCGTTTCCATCATCCATAAACTTCTAATCCATCTAAATCACCACGACATTTTGGCGCAGCCGGTTATAGAATTGCCGAATATTTCTAGCGATTCTACCGAACCTATTTCGACAGTGGTGTAAAGGAGTTTTTGGAGTTACAAACGGTGAGAACATTTTATATATTGAAAAATCTGGAAAAGACATATTTTTTCAAAAAAAAAATAGTGAAAAGATCTAGTGAAAAACTATAGTGAAAAATAAAAATGAGTGAGCATTCAGAACGAGAAACGCAGCAGGAAAATAACATCATCAGTAAGCAGTATCAACGATAAAAGAAGGAGCGGAAAAGCGAGCATAAACATCAACAGCAGACCAGAAAATTTTCATTTCACCTACCAAAAATCATCAATTAAATTACTCTGCAAGTCACATCAAGTGCAGAGTAACAGAAAATCAAAACCAGAAGGAAGCAGCAAAAGCAGATGGCAACAGCAAAGCAGCGGACAACAGCAACTTACACAAAAAGTATAGAATCAGCAAATACAAGCAATAGCGAGGCGAGAACACCGCACCAAATGCAACAACAATTACGGAAATATCATTTTATAAGAAGCGTGCTACGGCCAAGGTCAACGTTGGAGTCAACTTTCAAGTGGCGTTTAAAAGCGGACAATCAACTTTATGATCATATGAGGACATTTCATCAGGTGAAAATCATGATTGGGAAAGGTCAGGAAAAGTGCAACGCAGCCGATTGCAGTTCAAGGTCAACAATTGGAAGTAAGAAAGCAGCGCGAAAACAATGACGTCGACAAATTAACAAGGTAGAATTAAATAATATTTTCTTTAATATTTTTGTAATAAGTTGTATGATTAAGAATAAAATAAGACTAGATCATCAAAATATTTATAATGTCAGTTGTATTTTAAATGGAACGGTTAAGTTTAACATAAATTGATTTAAATAAATGGGTGGAGAAAATATACTCACTAAGGAAGAGATCGAAAAAAATCAAAAACTGCAAGTAGATATTGAAGCGTCCAGGGAAAGAAAAAATTTTACAAAAATCCAAGCTAAGAATCAAGGGAAGAAAATAATTTAGTGCCTAGAAAATTAAAATTATCTGACTTAAGAAAAGAAATAGAAGAGCTCTCTCTACATAAAACGCAATTACTTAGTAAACTAAACCAAACAGAAAAAAAAGTACAAAAATGACTACTGAAGCAGACAGTGCACAGAAATTAGCAGAATTCATAATAAAATGTATTCCAAAATTTTCAGGAGCAATATCTCCAGATCGTCATACGACACTTCACCATTATTTGACCATTACCAAAGCATATCATAATATTTTGGAAGAGGCTAAACGTGTTCCATTTGTTAAACTTTTACCTAGTTTTAGCTTATCTGGGGAAGCCCTCCAATTAGTCACAAGTCAGGATATCAAAACCTTTGATGATTTAGAAAAATTATTAGTTAAACAGTATATGCCTAAGAAATCATTAGTCGAGCTCTGTGACGAACTACGAAATTACAAACAAAAAAATTTAGAAACAGTAGATAAATTCGGTCTAAGAATCTTGAAACAAGTTAGTTCATGTAAAGAGGTTATAGATAAACTATATCCCAAAGCCAAAACCGAGTTTTATGAAGAATACGATCAGATAGCCATAAATTCGTTTAAACATGGTCTATTGAATCCGGTACTCAGACATTATGCTCACACCCAAAAGGGAAATTTGGAAGACTTAATAAAAAATGTAGGTATGATAGAAAAATTTGAACGGGAACACCCTATAAATGCAAATACTCAGAGATCAGTTAGCTTTGGAAATGATCAGATACGAGATACCACTCAAAGATCACTTTATAATAACTTTGGGAGAGAGAATTCGGATTTTAGAAGCAACACCCTGAATAATTTTTCCAACCATAGGGAAGAAAATAATCGAAACCTGTATTCTTCAAACAGGAATAATACGATTAATAACGCCGGTTATGGTAATAGCTATAGTTCAACTCGGAGAAATCCAATTATTTGCTATAGTTGCGGGGGTGCAAATCACACTAGTAGAGAGTGTAGAAATAGAAATTTGGTACCACGACAACCACCCATTAAATGTAACTTTTGTCAAAGAATTGGCCATTTAGAATCAGATTGTAGACAAAAGACGAGAAATTTGAATGTGGGATTAATTAGAGTAAATCCGTGCAATTTTTGTTTAAGTCCACATCATGCTACAAATGAATGTAGGTTAAAAGAACGTTGGGAAAATCTGAATGTAGCGGGCAACGGACAGCCCCAATCAAATTTAGAATTTAGAGAAACAGAGCGAAATTTTAATCCAGATCAGAATCAGAGTAATTTTGAGGAAACTATAAAATTACCAATATATCAAGGAAAATATGCGGAAGAAAAGTGTCAATGTCAGATTGAACAAGATGAAGTATTTGACAATTGCGTGGGGGACATCGACCAACCACAAGTTTGCCCTGAGGGGACAATTAGCTTTACAGGAGGCAATAACGTCTCTGAGGAGACTAGCCCATCCTGTTTGGAGCACTTGTGTAAACCGGAGTCCTATCACCCTGAGGGGACCGATTCCACGGATAAAAATTGTGTTAAATATGAGGAATTGCACTCACAAGATAATACTTGTGTTCATGGTGAAAATTCTCATTCACAATTGTCCAACGGTAAAAATTGTGTTAAATATGAAGAATTGCACTCACAAGATAATACTTGTGTTCATGGTGAAAATTCTCATTCACAATTGTCCAACGGTAAAAATTGTGTTAAATATGAAGAATTGCACTCACAAGATAATACTTGTGTTCATGGTGAAAATTCTTATTCACAATTGGCTAAAAAATCAAATACTAAACCATCTCAACATTTGAATAAGTCTTTTAAGGATATTAATGAGACTCCGAGAGAAGTTAATATCTGGGGTAAAACCGATGATTTTTATTTGGAATCTTTTTTCGGTGAATTCAACCCTGAAGACGTTTCGATAAGTTGGTCAGACACACTTTCTGTACCACAAGAAAGAAGTATTCTAGAGACTCAGAGAGAAAAGGATACCGATTTCAGAAGCAAATCGCTATTTTCCAAAGAGTTAGATTTTAAAACAATAATTCCCGCTCGAAGTGAAACGATTGTATTAGTTAAAGTAGACGATGATCAAGAGAAAATTTGTTATGCAGAACAAATAAAACCAGGGGTCTATATGGGAAACTGTTTGATTAAGGGAAGAGATAAAGTAGCTAAAGTTAGCGTTTTAAATATGAATAATGAAGATATTATATTGGAAGATTATAGGCCGAACATGGAGCCAGCATCAGAGTTTTTTATTTGCGAATTAAATGAGGATATATGTGAAGATTTTGAAAAAGAAAATAGTAAGGATATTTTTACGAGATTACAGAAACACAGTGAAGTAAATAGCGTTAGGGAAAAAATAAATGGAAATAAGGTCAACAATGAAATACAGGTGAATAATAATGGTCGTATTATGAGAAAAGAAATAGTAAAAAATGATAAAAATACATATAATGATGTAACGCGTAAAAAGGAAGAAAATATAAGAATATTGAATAATTATGGGACAAAAAGAAATATATTTTTTAGAAAAGATAAGGAAATAGACAAAGAAATAAGGAACGAGACTAAAGAGAAAACAAATACAAGAGGAAATATAGATGAAAACTTTAACAATAATTATCACAAAACTAAATCTACAGGATATACGAAAGAAACTTGGAGAATTGTGGAAATTATAAAAGGTTTAAATTTAAACGAAGAGTATAACGAGGAAGAGAAAAGAGCAATAATCGAAATTTGTGCAGAATATAATGAATTATTTCATCTCACGGGAGATAAGTTAACATACACTACAGCGCAAACCCATAAAATACCAGTAAAGGGTAGTCAAGCGCCCATTAACCAGAAAATGTATCGGTTACCAGAGACTCAACGTCAAGTTATTTTAGAACAGGTGGAAGATATGTTAGAGAACGACATAATAGAGCCAAGTAAAAGTCCTTGGAATTCTCCATTACTGGTAGTACCTAAGAAAGCAGGCCCAGATGGTAAGAAACGGTGGAGAGTGGTTGTAGACTATCGAAAATTAAACGATATAACAATAGGAAATGCATTTCCACTGCCGAGAATTGAAGATATTCTTGACCAGTTGGGACATTGTCGTTATTTCACCACTCTAGATTTGGCTAGTGGATACCATCAGGTCCTCGTTGAAGACGAAGATCGGGAGAAAACTGCTTTTAGTACGATTTTTGGACATTACCAATTTAAAAGGATGCCTTTCGGGTTAAAAGGAGCACCTGCGACGACAGGCTTACAAGGATGGAGATGTTTTGTTTATTTGGATGCGCGATGCCTGATCCTGTAAAAGCGGCCTGTGTTCAAACTTTCCCAGCTCGAAAAACGGTCAGACAAGTCCAATCGTTCTTAGGATTAGCTAACTACTATCGCAAATTTATTCCAAATTTTTCAAAGATCGCGGAACCAATAAATAAACTACTTCGCAAAGATACTAAATTCAAGTGGACTCAGGAATGTGATAAAGCATTCGCTGAATTAAAAGAAAGGTTGATTAATCCACCGTTACTACGGTATCCAGATTTTTCGAAACCTTTTACGTTAACGACCGATGCCAGTAACGAAGCTTTGGGCGCAGTCTTATCTCAAGGTGAAAATGGGATCGAACACCCAATTGCTTATGCTAGCCGATCTCTCAACCCAGCCGAGCGTAGATATTCGACTATAGAAAAGGAATTATTAGCAATAGTATGGGCAACAAAAAATTTCAGGTGTTATCTTTACGGAAGATCATTTAAAATTCTAACAGATCATAAACCTTTAATTGGGGAATGTAGAGTAAAGGACTCAACATCCAGGTTGGTAAAAATGCGGCATAAACTTTCAGAATATGATTATACTATTGAATACAAAGCAGGAAAACTAAATCAGGTTGCTGACGCTTTAAGTAGAATACCACAAGATAATACAGAAAATCAAGAAAAAGAGACTCAGAATCAAAAAACCATTCTTGCAGTAACCAGAGCGCAAAGGAAAGCCATAGAACAGGCAGAAAATTCAACTAGGGACAATAACGAGAATACAAATAACACAACCCAAGATCTGTCAAACATTTCATCAAATGAGGTAACAGAAATAACTAGTTCGGAAGATATAAAAGAGATATTGAGAGCATTTCACGATAATCCATTAGGTGGACATCAAGGGATTTTTAAGACATTTGAAAACATTAGAAGAAAGTACAAATGGAAAAATATGTGTAGAGATATAAAAACCTATATAAAACGCTGCTCCCTTTGTCAGAAAAACAAATCAGGCAAGAATCATGTCATGCCAATGGTTATACCCAACACAGCAAATAAACCCTTCGAAAAGGTTTACTTGGACATTGTTGGACCCTTGGAAGAAACGATAAATGGTGAGAAATATATTCTGACTTTTGCAGATGACCTAACGCGATTCACTGATTGCTATGCAATCCAGGATATGGAAAGCTCCACTGTGGCTAAATTTTTTTTCGACCAAATAATTAGTCGATACGGAGCCCCAAAAATATTAGTTACGGACCAGGGATCTAATTTTACAAGCGATTTATTCAAACGCCTCTGTAAACTTTTAAAAATAAAGAAAATTCAAACCACGGCTTACCATCCTCAGTCAAATGGCGCTCTCGAAAGAAGCCATAAACCCTTGATAGAATATCTAAAATCATTCGTAGATAAAAATCCCAGAACATGGAACGAACATCTTCGTCAGGCCATGTATGTACATAACTCGACAATTCACAGAAGTACAGGATTCACCCCGATGGAGACACTGTATGGCTTTACGCCAGACATTCCTACAGACTTAAAACAAGTTCCACAGCCGGTGTATAATTACGAAGATTATGTTCTCGAGTTAAGAAACAAATTACAGAATAGCTATCAATTAGCTAAATTAAATTTGCAAGTATCAAAAGAAACGAATAAAAAATACTACGATCGGAATGTAAACCCAGTAAAATTTCACATAGGGGATAAAGTGTTGCTGAAAAATGCTGCGAAAAAGGGTAAACTATCCCAAAATTGGACTGGCCCTCACATTATTGTAGAGATTCCTAATGAAGTGAATTCAGTGATAAAAATAAAAAACACACGTAATAATAACAATAGACTAAAACATTTTCTGGAAAGTAAATAAAGTCCATAACAATAGACTAAAACATTTTCTGGAAAGTAAATAAAGTTAAACAAAAAAAAAAAAAAAAGAAAGTAAAAATAAAAATATAAATAAATGAAACCAACTTTTAATAATCACATAATTATTTATTTTTCAAAAAACAAGAGATAATTTTTTTTGTTACAAAAGAGTTATTAGGGCGGGTCGATTTTTTTTCGACCAAAGGGTATAGCATATTCTGATTCTACACTAAATTCTAAGAAAAAATGCAAAAGAAACCATAGGTCAAAAATGAATTTTGATGTCCCCAAAATTGGATTGAAATTTCTCTTTTTAAATTATCGGGAAATGTATTTGTATTAGTTCGAATTTTTCGAAAACTATTTAACCAATCGACGTGCTGAGTACTACAAATAAAAGCTAAGGACATAATCTTTAAAATGGCGTTTATAATAATTTGATCGGATATATAGTTTTGGGGAAATGGGGGTTTGATTAGAAAAAAAAAATTTTTTTTTGTGAGTTTTACACCAACTCAAACTCGACTTGTATGGAGCTTGGAAATCACTTTTGTTTAACTTTTTTCATTCGGATGTAGTTAGGGACCTAAAAAAATCGACCCGTATTTTTTTGTTTGGGGGAATAACGTTCGGTAGGCGGTGGGGGTGATTTCAAAGTCGGCGAAAAATCGACATGACAAAAACTTTAAAAATTTGTAACTTTTGAACGGCTTCACCGATTGAGATGATATTGAACATTTTGGAAAGGTAATTAAATTTCCTTTTCACAAAAAAATATTTGCTGACTCCCTCCCCCTCACCGTCATATTGTAAAATTCAATTTAGTGACAAAATTTAAAATATCTCGAGAACATTTTTTTTCTTTTGAATTTTTTTCTGTAGAGTAAGTTCGGGTATTGTGGTATAGGCGGGTAATGTGGTACCCCATCATTTCTCGGATATGAGATGCCGCATCGCAAGATCAAACATACAATACTGTTTTTTGTGAAATTCTGCAACTATTGTTGATGTTGACAAGTCCATGGTTTATCAGGTTATATCGGAATTTTCTGAAAAACGTCCCAAGGAGCATTTTTCGGTTGGGAAGTAGTCCTATGGCACACGAACCGACTGAAAGTCATGACTCACGACCGTCCTTATGTCTGAAATTGTGGTACTGAAGAAGTGCTGGCGACCCAAATACGACTGAGTGGCGAATAGCGGCTACCGCCTGAAGACGTCGAATATCCCGCGGTAGAACTTTGATAAGTCTGCCGAAACCCTACGTAAGTCGGTTGCAAGGACCATTTTCACGACCGGGAGAGAAAAAATTAGCGAAGATGCCACACAACGACAAAAAATTCTCACCGTAAAATGCTGACACGAATTAATTCACACTAATATTGGTTAAGCGAAAACATAAACATGAAGAGAAAACAACTTAGAAATTAAATGACACGAGAAGACGATGATTTTTATAAACGATGTGGAAAACACGCACTTTTAATATCGAATTTATGGAGCTTTTCTAGCTTAAATTGACAAACCCTTGCAATTTTTTGACGAATATCATGATGATGCTTCGTAAAATTTCACGCGCCCTGCAGAAAATCCTTTTTACACCATTTTTTGCACTAAATAATTTTTTTCCCACGACAATATTTGAGTATTTTTTTACTCGAATAGTCTAAAAATGTCACTTAAATATCTTGAAAACACAATACTAGCCACTTAAACGTTTTTTCAGCACACATTCCGATTAAAATTTCGATTTTTATTTGATTTCGTTTCAATTTATATTTTGCCTCCATTATTAGTTGCTTATGTCAAATAACTGGGTTGCCGTTTCTATATTTTGCTCGATTTAAAATACTTTCATAATTGTTTTTAGTTGCCTTTATTAAAAATGTATCAAATTGATCAACTCGTTTGATATTTCATATAATATGGACAAAATATTATGCAGCGCGTGATTCTAGTAGAAGTTCTAATGAAAACGATAATAAAAGTCGAAATCCTAAATATTTTTTCTGAATTTTATTTAGAAAAGTTTATTAACAAGAACACTGGTTTAGAGGGAAAATGATAATTATCATTTTGACATTTCTCTGTTCCTCGATTTGGGAATTTGAGCCGTTTGTAGGGCCCATACAGCATTTAATTAAATTTTATTCATATAAATGTCAAAGTTGGAAAGAGAGAAAATGTTTTCAGTGAGCGGTACGACTTTTCAGGTCCCCAGAATGGTTTTTAGGACCACCTCACGACCATAATAATTTACCGGGTCGGTATCAAGTTCCATCGGTGGTTGTTACGTGGTTCTCAAGACCTTTGTTACGACCGTCGTAAGGTTGACCCATAATTACGTATGGAGGTCGGATTGACGACCTCCTGGCCTGAAAACGTAACAACCAGTTGTTTTGTAGTCCACCATACAGTTTTAAGACCGGAGAAAGTCGTTCCAACTGAAAAGTAATACTGACGACGTCTTCAAGCGGTCGTGAGAATTTTCTTAGGACTTTGTGCTCCTTGGGGTTTTTGAGCACAATCAACATTTTATTGTCTCCACATTCAAATGAATCTCGAAAGCCAATTTTAAGTTGTTTTTTTAACTGTGAATCAGTGAACGATTATTTAGACAACACATTTAATTTTTGAAAAGAAAATTTTTGGATTCAAGCGAATTAGACTAAGAAATCATTTTTTTGGTTTGTCATGGTGAGAACGGCTAATGTGGCATACTATTTTTGCCATACAAATATTTAATATTTGAATGGATGAAACAGTATTCCACATTACCCGCCTTAAATATTTGTATGGAAGAAACAGTATACCACATTACCCGCCAATTTTTTGAAGCACTTTTTTTTCAGTTACTGTACTTTTTTGATCATAATTTTGCTTTTATGTTTATGATTGGTAACATTGCTGTGTAATTTTATAGGCAAGCCTCTGGAGGTGTCGTATTCGAAATTCTAACATGATTGCTTTTAAAACGAGTGATTTATTATGAAAACAAAAGAAGGTGTACCACAATACCCGAACTTACTCTAAATACCTACCATTATACCACACAAATTCGCTAAATAAATTTTGGGGGTAAATGCGTTTTTGATTTTTAAAAAAATTTCGAAAAAAATCGAATACAAGAAAAATGTGTATATTTTACTGATTTTTGATTGGTTTTTATGTTTTATGTACATAATACAGGTATTCCTCGAGTTACGCGGTTAATTGATCCAGCGTAATTCGAAACCGCGTAACTGGAGACTCAGGATTAGTGCAAAACAATACATGCCTATTATCTTTTTTATATAAATTACATTAATCTATAATTACAATATTTTCTTTTTAAATAATTAATTAAATAATTATTTTTAATTTTGAAACAAATTTTCCATTTTTAAATAAATTTTTAATTAATTAAACAAATTTTTCATTTTTAAATAAATTTTTAATTAATTAAATAAATTTTTAATTAATTAAATAAATTTTTAATTAATTAAATAAATTTTTAATTAATTAAATAATAAAAATTGCTCCAAACTCGTACCGCGTAACTCGAGGACTGCTACAATTTTTTCCGCGTAACTCGGGGGATACCTGTATTAACGCAAAAGTTTTTGGAGATTAAAAGTAATTAGAAATTCATTTAAAAGAAAAACTTTCAAATATATCAGCATTAGAAAAAAAATTTCCTTTGAGAAAGATTCCGCCTAGAATAAATCCGTGAAAATTTTGAGTTCCTGGAAGTGTTTTGACACTTTTAAACCTTCGTTGAAGTTGTTGCTGTTTTACCTCATATTCTCTCTGTGTTATAAATTCAAAAGCTGTTTGTATGTTTAAGCCTTTTTGTCCAATTGGACAAATCTTGAGCTGTTGTTATAGTATGGCGGAACTTAAAAAATTTTTTTGAGTTCCGCTGTAATACAGGTATCCCCCGAGTTACGCGGAAAAAATTGTAGCAGTCCTCGAGTTACGCGGTACGAGTTTGGAGCAATTTTTATTATTTAATTAATTAAAAATTTATTTAATTAATTAAAAATTTATTTAATTAATTAAAAATTTTTTTAATTAATTAAAAATTTATTTAAAAATGAAAAATTTGTTTAATTAATTAAAAATTTATTTAAAAATGAAAAATTTGTTTCAAAATTAAAAATAATTATTTAATTAATTATTTAAAAAGAAAATATTGTAATTATAGATGAATGTAATTTATATAAAAAAGATAATAGGCATGTATTGTTTTGCACTAATCCTGAGTCTCCAGTTACGCGGTTTCGAATTACGCTGGATCAATTAACCGCGTAACTCGAGGAATACCTGTATTATGTACATAAAACATAAAAACCAATCAAAAACCAGTAAAATATACACATTTTTCTTGTATTCGATTTTTTTCGAAATTTTTTTAAAAATCAAAAACGCATTTACCCCCAAAATTTATTTAGCGAATTTGTGTGGTATAATGGTAGGTATTTACAGAAAAAAATTCAAAAGAAAAAAAATGTTGTTCTCGAGATATTTTAAATTTTGCCACTAAATTGAATTTTACAATATGACGGTGAGGGGGAGGGAGTCAGCAAATATTTTTTTGTGAAAAGGAAATTTAATTACCTTTCCAAAATGTTCAATATCATCTCAATCGGTGAAGCCGTTCAAAAGTTACAAATTTTTAAAGTTTTTGTCATGTCGATTTTTCGCCGACTTTGAAATCACCCCCACCGCCTACCGAACGTTATTCCCCCAAACAAAAAAATACGGGTCGATTTTTTTAGGTCCCTAACTACATCCGAATGAAAAAAGTTAAACAAAAGTGATTTCCAAGCTCCATACAAGTCGAGTTTGAGTTGGTGTAAAACTCACAAAAAAAATTTTTTTTTTCTAATCAAACCCCCATTTCCCCAAAACTATAATTCCGATCAAATTATTATAAACGCCATTTTAAAGATTATGTCCTTAGCTTTTATTTGTAGTACTCAGCACGTCGATTGGTTAAATAGTTTTCGAAAAATTCGAACTAATACAAATACATTTCCCGATAATTTAAAAAGAGAAATTTCAATCCAATTTTGGGGACATCAAAATTCATTTTTGACCTATGGTTTCTTTTGCATTTTTTCTTAGAATTTAATGTAGAATCAGAATATGCTATACCCTTTGGTCGAAAAAAAATCGACCCGCCCTAATATATATATATAAAGGAAATAACTTAATTGAATATGAAGATTTTTTTTGTCTTATTTAAAACTGAAAGTGAAATAAGAAAATTTCTAACAAAAAAACAAAATCGTACACACTTTGAATTATTTAATTTAAAATTATGTTTATTGCAAAGTATTTACTGCTGACCTTCATGGAAATTCCTATCATTTTTTTTAATCATTTCTCGTGTGTTTACATAATTGAAATACTAGAATTTTTGGCAAGTTCTAACAAAATGTATTTCTTTTCGCAATGCAAAGTCATGTGGTGAAAGCGTAGAAAGATTTTATTTTTTTTGCTCATTCTAACACAAAACGTGAAACTAGTTTCGATAAATCGCACCATATCTGATTTAATAACACAATAGAATTTTCAAAAAGAAAAAAATTACTTTACAAAACGTACACAAATAATCGATTCCGTTTGTTAATTTATAAAAAAAAAAGAGAAGAAAAGAAAAATAGGAAAAATAAAGGAAATAACTTACGATTTTAAAGGAAGAACAAAAACTCAAAAATCTGGTTCGGCAGCAGCAGTTTCCAATGGCTCCTTTTCAAAAAATAATCACAGTTTTTTTTCTCCTTTTCAACAAATAATCACAGTTTTTTTTTCTCCTTTTCAACAAATAATTCAACACAGTTTTTTTTTTCTCCTTCAACAAATAACCACACAGTTTTTTTTTAAATTAACATCTCCTTCAACAAATAACCACACACAGTATATGTTTTGAATCGTACTATTAACGAGATAAACGGATTAATGAGTTGACAATTGGCACGGCCAAATTCAAAATTAGACTGATGGAACTAAGAATTTTTTGTCTAAAAAATTCGTCCAATGTCATAAAGAAACGTTGAACTTTACCGATATGTCGCAACATCAATCGAATAAAATATTTCAACCATATATTAAAGTGAATATTTTCCCATCAATTTCTATGCACATAATTATTCTAGGAAACCGTTTAGCACCTTCAAAAGTATTTTCCCATCAATTTTTATGCACCGGAAAAATCATGCTGCAATATCATACAAAAGAAACAGCACAAAACAAAACAGTGCACATAATGACTAATTATTCAATGCATCATATAGAAAACCCGTCCAACAGATCAAACCCCTGAAAACCCCATCAATTCACTTAATAAACATACATTAGATATCGCCTGGTGACCAAACAATAAAACGAAAACATTATTAGAACAAGTATATTTTTTGCATATTTTAAGGCGTTTTAAAAAAATAAAAAATAAATCAAAAGCTAAAGAACATGTTAGAGCGTCTTAATTAGTTTTATTATCAATATTACACTTAAAATTTTTTTGTTGGTTTGTTACTTATGAGTACGAAATTTTAGTGATTTTTTTAGTACGAATGATCACCACCGAAGAAGTTACGTCCCCAATTAGGATAGATCACTTGGAACCAAAGGGAGTTTTTTTGAACCATTAGGCCAAGCGTATATATATCATGAAACATGGACAATAGTAACAATAATCGGCAATGATGATTGGAAGGACACGCTAAATTTTTTACAAGCATGCGAGGCAACAATGGCTAAAATATGTCACGCTAGAGAAACAAATTTTGGAAATGGAGACTGCCATCATTGGGAAAAAGATATAAACTTTTTAATATCAGAAGTCCAAGCCAGAAATTTCGAATTGGAGTATTTTTTCGGAAAAAATAGAGATTCAAACAATAATATTAAAAAGAAACGAGGATTAGTAAATTTAGGGGGATGGGTATTAAACAAGGTATTTGGAACAATGGATAGTTACGAAGCCGAAGATATCTATAATAGACTAAAAAATTTAGAAACACATGATATAGAACATTTAGATTTAATCAAAAAACAAATGACACTATTAAAATCTAATTTTGAAAAATTGAGTGCACCACTCAGAGATTTGAAAAATGAACAAAATATAATGTTAAATAAATTGAATAATTTTACAAATATGATGGCATCAAAATTCGATAATCTTAACATGGAGGTCCGCGAATTGAAATTACAAATAGAAATTAACGACATAACGTCCTATATTTTGATGAGGCTAAATAATATTTTCCAAAAGCAAACAAACCTATTTACGATCATAAATTCTTTAAGTTTAAATAGATTACATCCATTAATACTAAAGATATCCGACATAAGAAATGTACAAATGAGAATACAACAACATGTTCAAAATTCAAATCTGGAAGGTTATCAATTATTAAAAGAAAGTCTTACGATAGAAAGCTTTCACTTAGAATCACAAGTCATAATCAAAATTAAATTACCTCTTCCCGAAAAAGGTTTATTCACGGCAAGCAAAGTATACGTATTACCAACAAAAATAACCCCACAAAAATATTCAATTGTAATCACAGACACCACATACATTTTGAATAGCACTAACCCGGTACAGATTTTCGAGTTTAACACCGAAGATTTCAAAGATCATTGTACCTGTATGAAATTACTAAATAACACAAAAGTATTTCTATGTAAAATGTTAAAACCAAAGGAATTACAACCAACGAACTCTAGTTGCCTATATAATAATCAAAATTCGTCAAATACAAAGCAAAGCAGTTGCCCCTATAAAATAATTTCAGGGCTACATGACACTATAGTCAAAATGGTTAAGAAAAACGTTTGGTATTTTTCTTTCGAAAATAAAAACGTTCTTCAAACAACTTGCGACAATAAGGCACAACAATTTTCGTTAAGGGGCCAAGGAGTACTTACATTACTAAAATTTTGTACATACACTATAGGAAATCTACTAATTCCATTTGAAAACGACATGGAACATAACTTACCAATTTTTCAAGCAGAAAATTTTATTAATTACATACCAAAAGTGGGTTTAGATATCTTTAAAAAATCTAACAAAAGTATTCCAGGAATTTTCAAACTAAAATTGGCAAATTTCAATAATTATGATAAAACTTTAGAACAAGAAAGCCTATCAATTCAAGATCTAGAAAAACAGGTATTAGAAGTAGATAACAGGGAACGACATCTAAAGCATGAAAAAACCCAAATAATCCAATATATCCTAATAGGAATGCTCGCAATATCTCTAGGGGCAGTATTAATGTTTAAAATATTGTGTAGGAAAAAGGAAATCAAGATTGTCCATCAAGAATCAATTGAAATGAAAAGAACAATACCAGAAATCGTTATTTCCCGACCTATACCCGATAACACAAAAAACGAAGAACAAAATTACGAAAAACCATTAGAACTAAAATCCGGACCACCATATAATTTACCTCCCACACCATTTAAACGTGGGGGCATTGGTTTCACAACCCCGAAAATAAATACATTAAAGGTTTAATTTAACTTTATAAAATCAAGAAAAATATTTTTTTTGTAAAATTTCATATAATTATATTAATAATAGTAAAATTGTACGAAAGATTTAAAAAAAAAAAATCTTTTAATATACATATATCTATTGATAACATTTAAATATTAAAAACTAAACTTTTATAAAAAGGAAAATTTATAATAAATAAATGTAAGGAATTTAAATGAATGTAATGAATTCAAAATAATTAATTAAAGT
Organism: Chrysopilus asiliformis; assembly: GCA_964034945.1. Lineage (NCBI taxonomy): Eukaryota > Metazoa > Arthropoda > Insecta > Diptera > Rhagionidae > Chrysopilus > Chrysopilus asiliformis. The sequence goes on from OZ035962.1 coordinate 42,017,482, forward strand.
AAAATTGTAAAAAAAAAAAAAAAAAAAAAAAAAATATATATATATGTTTAAGATGATATTGTAAAAACTAAACATAAGATTATTTTTTTTTCCTAACAAAAAAAAACAATAAGAAAAATGTCTACGACATTTTCCTTTGTTGAAGGGGGAAGGAATGTAGTGAAATGGAATCGAGACCGGATACTTACGAAATCTAACTATTCAACATCAACAGCAATGGATGTCGAAAGTTGTTAAATGGTTCAGTGACCGTTGTAGTTACTAAAAACTATTGCCCACATAGTAATTTCAACAGAAAATCGTTAAGCAACAAAGTCTCATTTTTGAACGAAGACTAAATTTCAACGTTGCTATTTCCAAATATCGACTTATTGAAGTTACGATGTGTCAACATTCGATTGACCTATTATTTATATTTTCCCATGGGAAAGTAAAGTTATTAATTTCGTGTTGTAGAAATGTTAACGTAGATCCGAACCCCTACTCGATTCAACAAAGGAAGAGGTCAAAATTTAGGTATGGAATAATTTGACAAGAGACAGTTTTAATTTAATAGTCAAAGAGTTAAGTTGTAAATAAGAAGTCAAGTAGCACAGTTTTTATTTGATAGTAAAAGAGTTAAGTTGTAAATCAGAAGTCAATTAAAAAAGTTTTAATTTAATAGTCAAAGAGTTAAGTTGTAAATAAGAAGTCAAGTAGCACAGTTTTTATTTGATAGTAAAAGAGTTAAGTTGTAAATCAGAAGTCAATTAAAAAAGTTTTAATTTAATAGTCAAAGAGTACAGTTTTAATTTGAGAGTCAAGTACAAGAGTTTTAATTGATTAGTCAAGAAAGAAAGTTTAAAATCAATAGTTAATAAGAAGAGTTTAAAATCAATAGTCAAGAAGTAAAGTTTTAAATCAGTTGTCAAAAAGTTAGTTATTAAACTTAATGATTAGAAGATATTTATACAAAAGACAGATTAAGAAATAAAGAACGAATAGTTAAAAGTGAATTGTGTTGTGAATTGTGTTTTAGTTTTCACCATCCATCGTTTCCATCATCCATAAACTTCTAATCCATCTAAATCACCACGACAAAACATTTTCAAAAGATATCTTAACCCTACCATAGTAAACGGTTTATTAGCGGATGAACCTACAATGGGAAAAATTCAAGAAATATATCCCCTACATTTCAAAAATTATAAAATACGATATACCCGAAAATTAGTGGCAGACATTACCAGTGAAACGGAACAGGACGAATTAATTTTGACCAGCCACCGTCGAGCACATAGAAACCATACAGAAAATAAATTAAAAATTCTAAACGAATTTTATTTCCCCGAAATGAGTAAAAAAATAAAATTCCTCGTGAAGCAATGCACGGTTTGCAAAGAAAACAAATATGAAAGACATCCTAATAACCAAGTTTTGAATCCTACACCCATTCCAAATTATCCAGGGCATACTCTCCATATCGACATCTATTCAACCGAGAACAGACTGGTTTTAACGGCAATAGATAAATTCACAAAATTCGCTCAGGGAAAAATCATAAATTCTCGAGCAATTGAAGATATTCGAAGACCCCTCAGAGATTTACTATTTTTCTTCAGTATACCTGAAGTAGTGGTAGTCGACAATGAAAAATCCTTGAACTCAGTTTCAATTACTTCTATGATGGAAGATGAACTGAGAATCCGCATTTTTAAAACACCTCCATATAAAAGCGAGGTAAACGGACAGATTGAGCGATTCCATTCCACTCTCTCAGAAATTATGAGATGTTTAAAGTCCGACAACATAACCCGTACATTCGAGGAATTATTAGAGCGGTCTATAAATGAGTACAATCACTCAATTCATTCCACTACCAAGAAAACACCTGTCGAAACTTTTTATGGTAGAACACCCAATTTAAGTCCAGAAGAGTTCGAACAGAGTCGCCTAAGTAATATCGAAAAATTAAAACAAAAACAACATAAAGATTTAGAGTATCACAATAATACTAGGAAACCGATAAAAAATTACGAAGTAGGACAGACTATTTATGTAAAACACAATAAGCGTATTGGATCTAAACTAACCGTAAGATTTAAAAAGGAAGTAGTTAGAGAACATAAAAATACTTGCGTTATTACTGAATCAGGAAAAACCGTTCACAAAACAAACATAAGAAATTAATGATTCTTTTCGGCCGTATTATTTGTTGAATTCCTGGTTCATTCGGGCTTAGCGGCCATGTAGTTATTAGTGAAAAATTATAAAAACGGACTAATATAAATTAAAACACAAATGGTTTCTTTTTTATCATCACGTTTTTTTATTTTTTCATCCGACGTTTCGTCCGGAAATCCTGGACATCATCAGGGAGTTTTCTTCGAGTTACTACAATTTTATAAAATGACAAAAACGTTATAATACGTATGTATGCACTTTTTACTGCTTTAAGAAATTAAACTAATTAATATTGTTTCTCCCCAGAACCGCATTGCGCATCATAGCAGCAGAAACACAGATATTAGATTACACAAATTCCCAAATAGTTACGTTATTAAGAAATTTTGGAAAGGTATACCATATATCCTTATATGAATTATGAAGTTTTTCAAATCGAAGAAATGTTAAATAATTTAAAGCCACACAAGAGTAAAAGATCTCTAAATTTCATAGGAAGTGCCTGGAAGTGGATAGCTGGCACTCCAGATCATGAAGATTTTGAAATAATAGCAGATAAGATTAACAATGTATTAGAAAATAATAATAAGCAAGTAATAATAAATAAATTACAAAATGAAAGATTGAATAATATTACACGAATTACTAATAAATTAATAAAAATCATAAAAGAAGATGGAAAAATTAATGACAATTTCGTCTATAATATTCAATATAAAATAAAACTTATTAAAGAAGAATTAACCAATATTAAGTACGCCATTCATTGGGCTAAAGCAAATGTAATTAATTCCATGATTATTTCGAAAAAAGAAATTGAAATTTTAATAGAAAAATTAAATAAAACAAAATTACCGTATTCCACACGAGAAGAAGCATTAGATTTTGCTAATGTAAAAATATTTACTAATAACACATATTTGTTCTATGTTATTTGCATTCCAATTACTACAAAGGAAAGTTATGAAAATTTAATCGTGAAACCCGTAAAAATCAACAATGTAATAAATGATATCATGTATGAAAATTTTCTAAAAAATAATTTAAGTCTTTTTGGTGTAACTAAAGATTGTAAAACAATTAATAGGTTATCAATTTGTAAGAAATACGATTTAATCGATATTAGTAATTCTACCTGCCTACCTAACCTGTTCAAAAGCCGAAATTCGACGTGCGACAAAATAAATAATCAGCACATTCATACCATCGAAGAGCTGTCAGAAGGAGTCATATTGCTTAACCAATTCAAAGGGACAATAAACATAGAAGACACACCTCAGGATCTTGAAGGAACTTTTCTAATTAAGTTTCATAATGCAACAATATGGATCAATTGCAGAGCATTCATATCCAGGGAACAGTACAGATTCTCCCTGCAATCTTACATCCATCTCCGAGAGAAAATTCATTTAAGGAACTCCTGTCACTGGAAGTGATGAAAGAACTTCATATTAACAACACCAATCAAATCAGCCTTCTGCAGACGGATCGCAACATCAGTCAGTATTTCAACTACAGTTCGATCATCCTCCTTGGAATTCTAGCAATCATCATATTGGCAAATAAATTGCGCAAATGCAATTTTTCAAAGATCATCCGCAGTTCCCAAGAACCTGAATCAATCGAAGGTCAGACCCCGGCCCCGCCGGCAATCAATATCGAAAACTTAACACCCGAACAAGAAGACCAGGAAATAGAAAACAACCAAGGAAAAAGTGTCATCAAACCAGTACCATCAGAGCGGCGTAAATTCTATGATACGACATTCTTCTAAGAAAACGCCAAATGAGGACCTTTGGATTTAAGAAGGGGAAGAGTTAACTTCGGAACACCCGCCATGACATCAAATCGGCACGTACGAAATATCATGTGTCAACTCTCTGCAATTCTGAATGTAGGCAGTCCAATTCTTAGAATTACTGACATCGTACTTCGTACAGAAGTCTTATCTCAATTAGCATAGGTTAGATGTAAGAATAAATCATGTAGTAACTTCACTTTTAATTTCGATCTCAATAAAGTCGCAGGTACTTTGCCTGCTAAAAGAAAAAGATTTTTTTTAATAAATTTCGTGAAATAAATTTTTAACTTATATGTAAAAATAAAATTTGGAAAATTTCAGCTCGATCGGAGGTCATTTTCAGTTTCCGCTTTTCATTTGAAATTTTGAAAATCTGGCATTAAACTAAAAATTTCAACTTTCACCAAAACCAAGGAGGAAGAAATGTTAAATAATTTAAAGCCACACAAGAGTAAAAGATCTCTAAATTTCATAGGAAGTGCCTGGAAGTGGATAGCTGGCACTCCAGATCATGAAGATTTTGAAATAATAGCAGATAAGATTAACAATGTATTAGAAAATAATAATAAGCAAGTAATAATAAATAAATTACAAAATGAAAGATTGAATAATATTACACGAATTACTAATAAATTAATAAAAATCATAAAAGAAGATGGAAAAATTAATGACAATTTCGTCTATAATATTCAATATAAAATAAAACTTATTAAAGAAGAATTAACCAATATTAAGTACGCCATTCATTGGGCTAAAGCAAATGTAATTAATTCCATGATTATTTCGAAAAAAGAAATTGAAATTTTAATAGAAAAATTAAATAAAACAAAATTACCGTATTCCACACGAGAAGAAGCATTAGATTTTGCTAATGTAAAAATATTTACTAATAACACATATTTGTTCTATGTTATTTGCATTCCAATTACTACAAAGGAAAGTTATGAAAATTTAATCGTGAAACCCGTAAAAATCAACAATGTAATAAATGATATCATGTATGAAAATTTTCTAAAAAATAATTTAAGTCTTTTTGGTGTAACTAAAGATTGTAAAACAATTAATAGGTTATCAATTTGTAAGAAATACGATTTAATCGATATTAGTAATTCTACCTGCCTACCTAACCTGTTCAAAAGCCGAAATTCGACGTGCGACAAAATAAATAATCAGCACATTCATACCATCGAAGAGCTGTCAGAAGGAGTCATATTGCTTAACCAATTCAAAGGGACAATAAACATAGAAGACACACCTCAGGATCTTGAAGGAACTTTTCTAATTAAGTTTCATAATGCAACAATATGGATCAATTGCAGAGCATTCATATCCAGGGAACAGTACAGATTCTCCCTGCAATCTTACATCCATCTCCGAGAGAAAATTCATTTAAGGAACTCCTGTCACTGGAAGTGATGAAAGAACTTCATATTAACAACACCAATCAAATCAGCCTTCTGCAGACGGATCGCAACATCAGTCAGTATTTCAACTACAGTTCGATCATCCTCCTTGGAATTCTAGCAATCATCATATTGGCAAATAAATTGCGCAAATGCAATTTTTCAAAGATCATCCGCAGTTCCCAAGAACCTGAATCAATCGAAGGTCAGACCCCGGCCCCGCCGGCAATCAATATCGAAAACTTAACACCCGAACAAGAAGACCAGGAAATAGAAAACAACCAAGGAAAAAGTGTCATCAAACCAGTACCATCAGAGCGGCGTAAATTCTATGATACGACATTCTTCTAAGAAAACGCCAAATGAGGACCTTTGGATTTAAGAAGGGGAAGAGTTAACTTCGGAACACCCGCCATGACATCAAATCGGCACGTACGAAATATCATGTGTCAACTCTCTGCAATTCTGAATGTAGGCAGTCCAATTCTTAGAATTACTGACATCGTACTTCGTACAGAAGTCTTATCTCAATTAGCATAGGTTAGATGTAAGAATAAATCATGTAGTAACTTCACTTTTAATTTCGATCTCAATAAAGTCGCAGGTACTTTGCCTGCTAAAAGAAAAAGATTTTTTTTAATAAATTTCGTGAAATAAATTTTTAACTTATATGTAAAAATAAAATTTGGAAAATTTCAGCTCGATCGGAGGTCATTTTCAGTTTCCGCTTTTCATTTGAAATTTTGAAAATCTGGCATTAAACTAAAAATTTCAACTTTCACCAAAACCAAGGAGGATTTCCAAAAAAGCTTGAATTAGTTAACAAATAACAAAAAAAAACCCAAAAAGGATTTCGAATTACAAATGCCTCCACACGGCGACACAACAAAAGTGATTAGCGAAAATACATAGAAATTCACTTAGCGCATACACACTTTTATACCAAATTTTCAAACGAAAAGCGGAAACTGAAGATGACCTCCGATCGAGCTGAAACTTTCCACAATTTGTTTTTATATCAATTCAAAACTTTTCCACCCCCCCCCCCCCCCCCCCCCGTTTCCGAAATCCGAGAAAAAAGAAAAGCGATCCACCCTAATAAATACCAAACCAAAAACCAAAATATTTTCAAAATTAAATTACAGGTAGCTTTTAATTTATTAATAGAAATTCAAGGTACATTTTTAAAACACTTCGCAATTCTTTCAACATTTTGTTGCCACCATTTCGTTTTTCAGATTGCGGATACCTCATGGAGCCAGCCGAATTACGCCCGGGAGCCGTAGAACAAAAAATAACAACGAACAGTTGACGGGACGAAATATGTTTGAATACCTGGATCTTGATCTAACTAAGAAAAAATTCTTCTACAGCAACCTTGTCAGGTGGTGCTAAATGGGTGACAGATCGCGTTTTATACCGCGGTTTCGTTGTTAAAAAAAACGACGGGTTAACGGGACAAAATTTGTTGCGGCATCTAGATCTTGGTCCAACTAAGAAAAAAATGTTCTACGGCAACCTTGTCAGGTGGTGCTAAATGGGTGACAGATCGCGTTTTATACCGCGGTTTCGTTGTTAAAAAAAACGACGAGTTAACGGGACAAAATTTGTTGCAGCATCTAGATCTTGGTCCAACTAAGAAAAAATGTTCTACGGCGACCTTGTCAGGTGGTGCTAAATGGGTGACAGATCGCGTTTTATACCGCGGTTTCGTTGTTAAAAAAAACGAGGAGTTAACGGGACAAAATTTATTGCAGGATCTAGATCTTGGTCCAACTAAGAAAAAAATGTTCTACGGCGACCTTGTCAGGTGGTGCTAAATGGGTGACAGATCGCGATAAATGACATACGTTTTAGTATTTTGGCAAGAGTTCAGTTTAGCGACACTCACGCTACAGATTTTTGGTGTATAGGGAGGGATAGAGGGATGCATCCCCTATCCAAAATGTGTATTTTTAGCCGTCGCTCGCCCCCCTTGCCCCCTCCAGGGGTCCTCAAACTTTGTATGAAACTTTTTTCTGGGGGGTGGTAGGGGGGTGTGTGGTACCTCAAATGAAAGGTAATGAAGAGTACATTCCAAAAATATATAGCATGATGGGATTTCCCCCTAGATGCCGCAACAAATTTTGCGGCATCTAGGATCTAGATGCCGCAACAAATTTTGTCCCGTTAACTCGTCGTTTTTTTTTTAACAACGAAACCGCGGTATAAAACGCGATCTGTCACCCATTTAGCACCACCTGGCGAGGTCGCCGTAGAACATTTTTTTCTTAGTTGGACCAAGATCTAGATCCTGCAATAAATTTTGTCCCGTTAACTCCTCGTTTTTTTAACAACGAAACCGCGGTATAAAACGCGATTTGTCACCCATTTAGCACCACTTTGGAAGGTCGCCGTAGAAGAATTTTTTCTTAGTTAGATCAAGATCCAGGTATTCAAACATATTCCGTCCCGTCAACTGTTCGTTGTTATTTTTTGTTCTACGGCTCCCGCTCTATTACGACTAGGGGTACATGGTTGGGAAAACTGGATTAAGCAATCTGTGCGGAAAACCACAAGTTTTTGAAACTCGCAATTGTCTATCACACAAAAATTTATTTATTTGTGGGTTGACAATGTTTAAAATGAATCCAGCTCTGTTACTTTTGAGGCCAAGCTCTCAACACTTGGTTCGCTTTATAGTTCAGACATTTACCTGTAATTTAAAAATTGCTTCAAAATTACCTGCAAAATTCTAAAATATTACCTTTCATTTGATACTATAAATTTATTGATTGGCGCATAAACCTCCGAGAAAAATGCAATTTACTAAAATTTGGTGGAAATTAAAGTTTAGTGCTCGTTTCATTTAAAAACACAATTAATTTTTTAAGCGAAGTGATAACTAATATTTTAATTAAATATATAATTTTGTATTTAACAAACAAATTAATGAAGCTACAATAAATAACATTAAATTGGTTAAAGTTTTAGTTCGGTCTGTGATAAGCATATCTGGGCATTATATGTGTTTTATCTTTTTTAATAATTGATTGCACTATTTTGGACGACGCCATATTTTGCTCCCAATTTTCTGCTGCAGCGATATCATTGAAACCCGGATGTGTCGTGAGTTGTCTTCGAAAATAGCTGGAGTAATTTTTATTAGAACGGTTTCTTAATAGGTTTGAGTTTGTGACATGAAGTTTTTTATCGAATGTGGTAAATGGATTTAAAAATCTCTGCCTTTCAAAAGATATTTTAGGAACTTCATTCCATCTATTATATGACACAAATGGTTTTGAAGCAATAAAATCGGTGGATCGATGTTGAGGATTTCGATTTTCATTTGAAGTATCTGGTTTTTCATTTGCTTTATTAAATTGTTGTCCAAAGTTGTGGTGTTCCGAAAAGTCTCTCGAATATGGTGAAGCAACTGGAGAAAAGGTATTTGAAGGCATGAACTTTTCTGACGGAGTTAGTCGTTCATTCACATTGTCGAAATGGCTATTTTTCTTATGTTTATTTTTTATATTCGAGGAAATTTCAAGTAATGATGGCGTAATTTTATAAGCATAAGTTAAGTCTTCGATAGGTTTTTTATTGTATATTAAATCAGAACTCAAGAGTATTCGCTCTTGATCTTTGCTGTAGTGATTTATTTTAGATTGAGATAAAGTGCTGTTAGATACGGAATTTGAATGCGGTTTATCTTTATGTGGGTGAATATTTGGGCCTTGTGTTTTTACTACTGCGTTAAAGCCGTTCTTTGAATCTGCTGTGTAGTCCACTATTCGAATAGACCCATCTGGTTCAAGTACACTGTAGTGACCTTTAATTTTCTCTCCATCACGAGATTCCCAATGTGATTTTACATCTCCAGTATGTAAATCCTTAACTCCATAACTAAATGTATATTCAGGGTGTTCCTAAAACCAAAATCTGAAATTAGCGTAATGAAATTAACTTTAAACATTAAAGTAGGGGCCACACCAATCAGTTTTCCATCATTTTTTGGGAAATCTGATTGGTGTGAACGTAAAATCAAACGACTGATAGTCCACCACGAACTAACAAACTGATACCAAGCTGATTAGGGGAACGTTTGCGCCAGTCGCGTCAGTCGTATCGGATCAGAACAGAACAAAATTTAATTTTTTGAACTTAATGCAATAATAATGCAAAAGCACGCTCTCTTTTTATTATCCACCCGATTTTTGAACTCTGCAATCAAAATGAATAGAAACTTCTCACAAAAAATTCTCAGTAGCAACTGATAAATGTGAAAGCTAACCAGATGGAAAAAAATGATGGAAAATTGATGGAAAACTGATTGGTGTGACCGCTACTTAAAAAATAAGGTGAAATAGAACTAGAAACATATTAGAAATAACTTTTATTAGTGGTTTATTGACAAATTAATACCGTCTAACGGAATTATCGATTGGAAAATTACGGACCTATTTTTTTTTGGTTTTTAGAATTTATTTGATACCACGGACTGTTTCGAGAAAATCGGACAATACTTTTTCCTTTTGTTCTCGAACCTTCTTGATACAATAGATTTCTCATTTAATTTTAATATAACTGTAATAATTAATTAATTGTTGAACTTGCCTTGTATTTTTTTCACTTAAATTAGTTAGCTTGCGACGCTCGACAAGAGTACAGCCATTTCTTATATTGTTCAAGTGCACCTACCACTCATCATATTAGAATCAGCTCAACAGAGCATAAGCAGTAAATTCAATTTTTAAAACTAATTAAATGTTTCAATTCTAATTTATGTTTCAATTATAATTGGCTACTAAGTGAATGTTTGTGGAAGGAGTAATTCAACTAATTTAATGTTATTTATTGTAACTCGAACAACTTTCTCGAATTTGATTTTGCCCTAATACTTTTAGTTTTTGATCAATATCGTCCTCAGTTATTTTGATAAGGGACGGATAGAAACGGACGGAAATCCGGCAAGTAACCTACATAGATTCAATGTGTTGGTCTGATGATGCTTCGACATTGAATTCTCGCAACCGAAACTTGATGCTTCCTGTCAACTATTTTTCCAAATCCCTATTGTTTCAATTTAAAATTAATTTTATTTGTAATTAATAGCTCACCGAGAGCAATTTGGCACTTGAATTTAAATGGTTTCGAGAGAAATAAATATTCCAGATGACCGATAAGCCTTAAAAATTTTCATATTGGAACACAAAACATTTCGTCAATCTTAACACATTAGCAAAAACAATGTATAACCGAGACGATTCAAATCGAACAACTCATTTTAGAAGAAGCATGAATTTCTCAATCAAAAATTCGATACCCCATCGCCACGTGTTCAGCTAAGGCACAAACCAGAAAATACTCGCGTCACTTAAAAGCACAGTAGACACAAAAGTTTGCGCTGTTGTCTAATATGCGTCCATAGCATTCATCCATTTCCACTGAAAACAAAAAAAGGCTAACATTTTGAAGTAAAAACTTAGAAAAAATGCTCGAGTTATGGTTTTTTCCATTTTTAAAACCTGCTAGAGAAAGAAGTATCGACTGCTGAGGAACATGCAATCAACAACGAATGAATAGAAAAAATATTTGGCAACAAGGGATAATTATACTTAAGCTTTCTCACAAAGCGACTATTTTCTGCTTTGTGCCTTAGCTGAACACGTGGCGATGGGGTATCGAGTTTTTGATTGAAAAATTCATGCTTCTTCTAAAATGATTTGTTTGATTTGAATCGTCTCGGTTATACATTGTTTTTGGTTATGCGTTATAAACGGAATTCAAAATCTAATAATAAATACATGGAGAAAAATGATGTTTGGACTAATTCTTGAACTTTTTAGTAAGCCAAATTTGGGCTATCTCTCAAAAGCACTTGAATTATTACATAATGATATCCAAAAGTACTTGAATTATTACATAATGATTTCCAAAAGTACTTGAATTACTACATAGGCTGATAAGTTTCCTATATCATACCAATATATAAAAATGAGTTCGTATCTGTCTGTCTGTCTGTCTGTCTGTCTGTCTGTCTGTCTGCCTGTTCCTCTTTCACGCAAAAACGGCTTGACCGATTGACTTGAAATTTGGTATGAGTGTCTGTGGTAGTTCTGGTTCCAACATAGGCATACGGAAAAGTAGCGCGAGGGATGGGGGGAGTAAGGGGAGAGGGTAAAGTGATTTCGAAACTTAGTTTTTGCGCTATGTTACTCTTTCGCGGGGAAACTACTGAACCGATTGGCCTGAAATTTGGCATATATGTTCTTCGGGGGTCCAGCCCCAACATAGACCCATTAAAAAGTAGCCCGAGAGGTGGGGGGAGTAAGGGGAGGGGGTAAAGTCATCTCGAAACTTAGTTTTCCCTCTATGCCTCTTAGCCGGGTGAAGCCGGGTCCAAATTCTAGTTGATAATAAAACACGATTTTTATTGGCAATTTTTTTATTTATTTTTCGGAAAGTACATTGAAAAATAAAAAATAAATACATTTAATACTGCGACATTCCAACATTTCAACACATTTTTTTAATGACGCGATGTAAAAAACTAAAAATATGCATTTGTTTGTGATATAAACTGTAAAAAACTGAAAATATGCATTTGTTTTGGAAATAAGTTCATAAATTGATGTAAATCTTTGTCCCTGCAACCATCTTTTCAATTCCTGAAACAGATAATAGTCACTGGGGGCCAAATCAAGAGAATATGGTGTATGAGGAAGCAATTGAAATCGTAATTCACCGTATTTTGTCATCGCCTTTGTCGACTTGTGAGCTGGTGCGCTATCTTGAAGAAAAATAACTTTTTTCTTCGTCAAACGTGGTCAAATCAAATCAAATCAAATCAAATTTATTGCGCCTTCATATATAGTTGACAATTCTTAAATCCTATTATACTAAAGGCGCTTATTTCAAATTGTTTTTCTTAAATAAGTCGACCCCGCTCCCACTTCTCCCCTCACCCTCAAGCTTATTTTAAAAATAATAAAAATTGTCCTATTATACTAAAGGCGCTTATTTCAAATTGTTTTTCTTAAATAAGTCGACCCCGCTCCCACTTCTCCCCTCACCCTCAAGCTTATTTTAAAAATAATAAAAATTGCGGCACATAGGATTCGAACCAGGGACCAATAGCTTGCACCCCAACATACATACCGATTGAGCCACTCACAATTCTGGCATTAGTTGCTTAAATGTATTATAGGTGCAACAAATTAAGCAAACTTTGATCGAAATCATGAATTCAAAAAAGTGTTTGACGTATTTATATATTCAAAAAATATTATGTTTGACGAGTTTTTTAAACGTATTTTCGTCACCGAATTTTTGAGTGATTGATTAGTGTAGCGTGGAAAAGATTAGCTCCGAGTAAATGTTTCTGTGGGTTCAACTCCTCCTGTGGGATTATTTTTTTTTTTAATTTTTGATTTTATTGTTTAAATGTTATTCATATATTATAATAACCTTATAGGTTTTAAGGCTTGTGTTCAAAATCTGAGAAGTACTCAACCGATTTGGACGAAGTTTTTAAGGGCAGGCCAACTGCAACACGGGGACTATGGCCTAATTGCAGATTTTTCAGTCCCATGACAAAATTTGTTTGTTTAAATGATTTTTAGAGGTTTTTCTTTGTGGTAAATTTGGTTTTTGTGAAGCTTTATCGAGTTTTGAGTATATTCATATATTAATTTTTTTTTGTTAAACATCAAATGAACGCTGAAAATGATCTGAAATGATCCAATACAAGAAAACCTGTTTTAGCCAGACTCGCACAGAACCAAGAAATTTGTCCGGCTGAGACAGATTTCTGGCTTATACAGGTTGGAGTAAAAAACACGGGTTTTTATTTTGTTTTACGATAATGTAACTATATACACTTTTTGGAGTAAAAAACACGGGTTTTTATTTTGTTTTACGATAATGTAACTATATACAAAACTATGCGATGAAACCTCGTAGTGTAAATTTTTGAATTTGTGCATTACTTTTGAGCCTAAAAATGTCCCAGTTCTTGAACAATGATCCGGTTTATAAAAAAATATGTTTCTTCGACATACATGTGACAATAAAAAGTAGGAAGATTTCGAATTGATTTCAATTAGAGACGAGAGATGAAAAATACTCCCAATAAAACTGTTGTCTGACGTTTTTATGAAAGAAATTTTTCCTCTAAACTATGTCTTCCTTCTCCTTGCTGAAACAAGATCTACTTGAAGCGTCTTTTTATAACATAAGTTAATAACTTTGGGCAAGATTTTATGCATTTTCAAAACTTGCGGATATGGTTTTTAGCATAAACTATTGCTGTGGGTTTGAATAACCCTTCCGGAGCTTGGAAACGAACAAAATTATTTTACATTGATTTTTCTGTTAAAATTTTGATAGAACTCCAATTAGAATTCAAACTATAGATTTATTTTGGTCTTTAGAACCTTTTTGGCTCAAAGTATTTTTCAAAAAATTCTAAAATCTTTTTTATTTGTATGGGGGAGGGGAGAGCAAATATTCCGATTTACCCACTGACTAGGGCAAATCAAATTTTTATGTCATGCTAAACACACTACTGTAACTAATTTTTTGATCGGGCGATTTGTTCTATGCTTTAGAAATCTGTGGTCACAAGGAAAAACCGCTTAAGTCGAGTTATGTAGTTTTAAAGGTTGGTGCATATTTGAATTCTCCTTATCCAGTTCTATATTCTGTCAAAATTTGGTTTTGATGCTGTACCCCTATGAGGAATGGTAGAGCAAAAACCATATAACCTAAGTCAGTTTTGCTTGCAAAAAAAAAATAATCAAAACTTTAAACCCAAATTACTCAAAACACGCTTTTTCGACTTAAGCAGTTTTTCCTTGTGACCACAGAGAAAACTGTTCGGCTTAGGTAGGTTTCCGGCTTATACAGAGCCCGGCTTATACAGGGCCCGGCTTATACAGGTTTAACTGTATCTAAAAAATCTAAGGAATGGTCCATTCGATGTGAAAAATAATAAATTTGATTTCATAATTTTACTCAAATAAATCATCAAGTTTTTCATTAAAACTTATGTAAATAACTTAGTTTTTCAATACTCTGTCGTTGTTGGAAATTTAACTTTAATGATTAATTATAAGCGGAAAATTTTGACAAAGCTATTATTATATTGTATTTTCCCATTCGACCTGCGTTTTCCATGACCATCAACAAATCTCAAGGCCAGACATTTGACAAAGTGGGGATTGTGTGGTACGAGCCCGTTTTCTCCCACGGGCAAATATACGTTGTCCTCACTTTTCTTATGTCTAAAAAGGTGTTGAAAATTGAAATAAAATATAGAAATGCTTTTCCCAGGGAGATTTACTAATCATGCCAATCGCGAATATCTAAATATGTGTGAATGTGTATAAATATGTGTGAATGTGTATAAAAATGTGTGGATGTTGGAGTTATAGAATTCAAAATACAATAATTTATACAATTAAAAAAGGTATGGCACAGTAAAATTGTATACATTTTTTTGAAGTCATACTTTTTTTTATTAAAGTAAATAACCCGATTGTTACATTATTTAAAAAAAACTCATGTTAATGGTGAATATAGGGCCTAACTAGTCTCTACGAGGCTTACTATTACCTCCTTGTGTCACACAATATGTACGTCGATCAAAGTTTAAAGACAACCGACTATGTTAGAATAGAACAGATTGTGTAAAATATTACAACTAAAATACGAAAAACTTAAATATGGTGAAATTTTAAGGTGAAACTAGCTTGGCCTCAGCTTGGCCCCAGATTGACCAAATAGTGGCGCTTTTAATGCGAAACTAGCCTCTACGAGGCCTGCTCTAAAGTTAGCATGTCACAAACCGTTGTTTGGAGAAAAAGTAGTAAGTGCTAGAAGACCGCAAAAGATTTACCTCTATCTTCGGTAATACAGTCACTTTGCCCAATAATTTTGTATGAACTGAAACTCAGTGACTGCAAAATACAGTGGAGGCCCAATATATCGACCTACATATATAATGTTCAGCCCGTACGTTAAATCGGGTTCGTTATAACGAAATGCGCATTAAAGATCAACATACAGCCATGTTCAAAAGTGTTAGGTACCATTTCAAAATCAATTTTTTCCTGTTTACGTGTTATTATATACACAGTGAAACAATGTGATTTTAAGAATATCAAAATTTATTTATCTGACTAATATTACGTGGGCCCACCCCTAGGCCTTATTACAGCAGCGAGTCTTTTCGGCATTGTCGCTACAAGCCTATTTTCGTGTCGTCACTTATAAAATCCCATTCCTCCTGAATAGCCCTTTTCAGGGTATCTTCTAATGTTATTTCTGTGTTTCCGGATATTTTTCTTCAAAATACTCCACAAATGCTCTATCAAAATCTATGATTTCTTTGTAAAAAATGGGGGTGGCTAACACTTTTGAACATGGCTGTATGTTTTTATGAACATTATCATAATGAGATTTTAGGTTGAGGTAAATTTTAATACGATTTATTCTTAAGTGGGATAATGCTTTAATGTATGTATAAGCGTTACAAATCCCACTTAAACTGATTACATTACCTTAAAAGTTTAATTTTTCGCGACGGTTTCACGTATAACACACATTATTTACGTAACAAATAGTTTTTCGTTATATAGAATAACAAAATTTTTCGTCTTTCACTATAGAGATGCTAATAATAATAATAATAATACAATAATATAATAATAATACGTAATAATAATTCGAAACTGCTGTTCGCTATACTGGACCTTAGTTATATAGGTATACAATATAGTGGACACCCGGAAGGGAAATTTTTTCTTCGCGGGTAAAAATATCTGTAACGGTTCTCGAAATATTTGAAAAAATTGTTCACATAAGATATTTCAGTAAATTCAATCAAACAAAAAACTTAAATATTGACCAATTTTAAAATAAAACTAGCTTGGCCTGAGCTTGGCCAAACAGTGGGCTTTTAGTACGAAACTAGGCGTCTACGAGTGATAACCTACCCTAGAGTTATCACGTTACAAACTATTTTTTGGGAGAAAAACACTAAGTGCTGGCGAAATCTTTTGCGGTCTTCTAACACTTACTACTTTTTCTCCAAACAACGGTTTGTGACATGCTAACTTTAGAGCAGGCCTCGTAGAGGCTAGTTTCGCATTAAAAGCGCCACTATTTGGTCAATCTGGGGCCAAGCTTTTACATACTAATGGTTGTTTATTTATATTTTTTTTTCTACAAATGTATTTAAAGAATAATCAAAAAATTAATTCGGTATTGTTTCTGTATGGTTGCGCCCGCCATTATATGTCATTGGCTTTTAGCCGAATAGATTAGGGACAGAAACAAACATACAATAGTATATTACGCAACAAGGGGCGAAAGTCAACGATTTCAAGAGTGTGAAGTTAGCTGCACGAGCGAAGCGAGGGCAGATATCACACGAGTGAAATCGGTGACTCCGCTCCGAGTTGCGTATATATAACAAATTCATTGAAAATATGCCTTGAGATGCCATTTAAGCGCGATTTTGGTATTGGAGAGTAAAGCAAAAGGGGGTTTGGGGGGCGAAGCCCCACATGCGGGGCCCAGGGGCGGAGCCCCGGACAGGGGGTTCGGGGGGCGAAGCCCCCTGATTTCAGCAGAAGTGAATTTTTAAAAGAAACAAAACAACTATCTATATATATATAAAATGGATGTTTGTCTGTCTGTCTGTTTGTTTGAGATTACAAAACTCAAAAACTACTGGACCGATTTTTACGCGGTTTTTTGCAAAATGATCTGCGTTGCCAGGAGCAGGTTTTTAGCTATGTAGATTTTCAAAATTCGAAACGGAAGGTCCTGTAAGGATAATGAAAATATCCTTTTTCCCATTTTTCCCCGGAAAAATTTGCTTTATCGGGTTTTTGGGGTCACTGATCACGAATCCGGTATTAGATTTTCAAAATTCCAAACGGAAGGTCCTGTAAGGATAATGAAAATATCCTTTTTTCCATTTTTCCCCGGAAAAATTTGCATTATAGGGTTTTTGGGGTCGCTGATCACGAATCCGGTATTAGATTTTCAAAATTCGAAACGGAAGGTCCTGTAAGGATAACGAAAATATCCTTTTTTCCATTTTTACCGGGGCAAATCGACATTATGGGGTTTTTGGGATCGCTGATCACGAATCCGGTATTAGATTTTCAAAATTCGAAACGAAAGATCCTGTAAGGATAAATATCCTTTTTCCCGTTTTTCCCCGGAAAAATCGGCATAAGGGGGTTTTTGGGGTCGCTGATCACGAATCCGGTATTAGATTTGCAAAATTCGAAACGGAAGTTCCTGAAAGGATAACGCAAATATCCTTTTTCCCATTTTTCCCCGGAAAAATTGGCATTATGTTTGGGATCGCTGATCACCAATCCGATATTAGATTTTCAAAATTCAAAACGAAAGGTCCTGTAAGGATAAATATCCTATTTCCCGTTTTTCCTCGGAAAAATCGGCATAAGGGGGTTTTTGGGGTCGCTGATCACGAATCCGGTATTAGATTTGCAAAATTCGAAACGGAAGTTCCTGTAAGGAGAACGCAAATGTCCTTTTTCCAATTTTTGCTCGCAAAAACAGGCTTTGGGAGGTTTTCAGGGTTGCTTATCACAAATCTGGCATTGGAATTTCAAAATTCGAAACGGAAGGTCCTGTAAGGATAACATTTTTTCCCAAAACTTTTTAAGTTATTAATGGTTTTTTGGCATTCTAAAATTTATACAAAAAACTTTTAGCTGCCAACGAAGGGTCTGCTAGTATTCTATAAATTCGTTTTATTACTAAGAAATTTTGGTCAAAATAGATTTTAAGTTTTAAATTTCTTTCCTTTGAAATAAAAAATCAACATAACAAAAAATGGAAATCGGTAATGCTCAACTAAATCACACGCAAAATACAATGTGAAATGCAAAAGTGCTGATCAGCTGTTTCAGTTTTTCTCCCCACTGAAATGAAAAATCAACATAACAAAAAATGGAAATCGACAATGCGCAACTATTGTAAATCACACTGTGCTCGTATAGCTAACTTCACTCGTTCAGTTTCATTCATAAACGTCGCGAAAACACAGTTTTGGCCTGCTAATCGCACTTTCGCCCCTAGGGCCGAAAACGCAACTTTCGACCCGCTACGGAGGCATCGAAAGGCATATTTTCGATGCATGTGTTATGAAAAGACAATTTACAACACTTAAAAGAAGCAATGAAGATTGCCAGGTGTAGAATTAAGATGTTACAAGTTAGTTAGGTTTGTAATTTTGGATTTGAAGATTTGTACTTTCAAGGTTTTGTTTTTGTAAAGGTACTAAATATAGATTACAGTGACTGGGCTTTAATAGCTTCCTTTTTGTTTCTATTGTTTTTTTTTATTTTTAACTTTTAATTTTTTAAATTTACTTTAAGTCTATAATTGCAATAGTTAGAAATGGGATAAAACCTAATTTCAACTGATGGCTATGTACATAAATAGCTTTTTTTCATTATTTGCTACGTATTTGTAAATTTTTTTTGACTTAACCAAATAGAGACCTAGCACATTCGCCTACCCTCTGTAATTACATCCAGTATCCATACGATAGTAGGTACATGTTAAATCTCTCGATTGCTCAAAGAGTCTCTCGGAATCCTTATGAAGCAAATTGAACGGTAGTGTATAATATTCGTCCATTATTGATCTTTCCGTGTTAGCATTATATAGTTGTCGTTAGGATGATTCTGCATTTTCTTGACGTCTTTAATCAACTGGGTGTACATTACCTGGGAAAGTGGTTTTACTTCCGCCAGATTGTATATGAATTTGTTCGAGAAGAGTTTGTTGTTGTTTTGAAATCTTTTATTAACACAGATTCTTAAAATTTTATGCTCTAGTTCTTTCATCACTGTTGGTGAAATGGTCATCCAAATAGGGAATGCATACGATATAATAGGACGGATTAATTGCTTATAGATAAGCAATTTTGATTTTTGATTCAAACTATTATTAAAGCGGAGCAACTGCGATAGGATATGGAAAGCTTTAACCGCTTTGCCCAAGGCGAACCTGGCGTACATGTTAAATTTGAGTCTGTGATGTAGCAAAACACCCAAATATTTAACTTTATCCTTCACCACAATCGGCAACTGGCCTGGAACTGGAATAAGTAAACCTTTACTCTCCTTAATGCAACCCCGAGGTGCTCTATTATACCCATTTCTGAAGCAAATTAATTGTGTTTTCTCTGGGTTTATCCTTATTCCCCATTTATTGAAATACACACCAATCTTAGTAAGGTGAAGAGATACACTATCCAGCACCCTTGTAGGTCTCTCATGAATAAAAGTGTCATCCGCATAAAGCAGCGCTAGAGAGGTAGGCTCACCAAAGTGTACCGTTGGCGCATCGGATATGAATAAGTTGAAGAGAACCGGCCCAAGCACTGAGCCCTGCGGCACACCCCTCTCCACGCCGAACTCACCCGAGACTACTCCATTAAAATGAATGCTTGTCCTTCTTCCATTGAAGTAAGACAACAATACCTTCAATATTGACAAAGGGAGACCCTGTTTTATTAATTTGTAAATCAGGCCATCGTGCCAAACTGAGTCAAAAGCTTTCTTAAGATCCACCGAACATGCCACAGTGCAGACTCCTGACCTGAGACCGGCAACTACATCACGCAACAGCTTCGTAAGAGCGTGAAGGGTAGAGTGGCTTCTCTGGAAACCGAATTGCATTCGTGGAATTGCCCTAGCGCGGCAAATTCGGATTCTTGCTTCAATAACCCTCTCGAAAATTTTGCCAATATTTGATAGCATCGAAATTGGTCTCAGGTTTGAAATGTCGTTAGAATTGATGTTTTTTTAAGACGAACATTTTCGCCACTTTCCATCAGGCCCCGCCGACCTTTTATTTTTTAAGTTATTAATTATATACGTGAGTTCTTCAGCATCAGTGAAGACTTCCTTTTGATTGGGATTGTGGGATGCATTATCACTGTGAAACTCTGTGATCACCTCAGAGGCAATAGCCCTCTCTGTAAAATTTTTGATGGTATCCTCGACGAAACCCCGCTCGGCAGGATTCAAACCCGGTTCTCGACTACTATAAACATCAGAAAAATAGTCCTTTAACGGACTGGATATGCTATTATCTGAGTTAAAAGTTTGATCATCAATAGTCATTGTCTCTATTTTATTTTTTCTAGTACCCACAATTCTTCTGATTTCCGCTTACGCATTTGGGCCGGGACTTATGTTGCATAAGCGATCTTGGAATTTACTATTCATATCAATTTTAATTCTTTCATAAATTATTTTTGCGAGGAAATTAATTTGGGATCTTAATTCAATAATTTCTGCGTTTGAGGGATTCCGATACCTGTTCAAAAGCCTCTTGAGTCGCCTTTCCCAACTCTTCTTTGTAATAAACGCGTTCGAATCACGATTTTAAGAATGGGTTAAGAATCCCTGAAACGATGCTGCTCTAAATAGTAAAGTATGGAAGAAAAAAAATACATCAGGTTAGCAACAAGATTTTCGTTCGGTCCATGCGCCATTTCTGTGACCAACAATGCACTTGACAACAGCGTTCTTTATTCTATTAAATTAAACAATACAAATTCAAATATTGCTGCTGTAAATTAACAATTGGAAACAATACTTGCCGCAGCACAAGTGCACTTTTGGTCAGAGAAATCTTTTGTTTCAAGCCAACTGGAAAATCTCTGGTTCTTTTTTTTTGCTTTTGAAAAGGGATCAGTCCCCGTTTTGTGATCGATGAAGCCTGATCGATCCGCGTGCGAAGTAAAATTTGCGGCTCTTTTTTTTCTTGAAAAAGCTCCAAGAAGTTTGACGTGGATGTCGCGACTTAACCTTTTTTGGTTTCTTTAACTTAATGTTAAAATTTAAACTTAAAATTAAATTACACACGATCAAACGGATAACATGACGAAAAATTACGAATGATTAATGCTAGATTAAAAGAACATGTGTAAAAATTTAAAAGTTCTAATTTTAGATAAAAATGTATGTTAGAAACTAATAAAATGATTGGTTAAAAGCAGTTCAATAAAAAAAAAACAGTGTAAAAACAAAAAAATCTAAATCTTAACATCAGGTGAAGAAAAAACCAAAAAAAATGTAATAAGAAGAAATACTACGTGAACAGTTAAATAACAAAAGTGTTAAAAATAATTATTTGATTTAAAATCAGTTAAAAGAAAAAGTAACGACGGACAGCGGCATTTTTCAACATTATCACCATTTATAAAACATCGAGAACACATAAAATTACGTCAACAAATCAAACAAATCAACAAATCTGTAAGTACGCATACATTTTTAAAAAAAGATACACGGGGACGAAAAGAAAAAAAAAACAAAGCAGTCATTGGGACTGCCGACAGAAGTGATAACCTTAAACTATGAAATAACAGATTTTTTTTGAATTTTGAAATTATTTGTAGTATCAAAAATTAATATTTCGTAATTTGTAAATTAAAATCATTAACATTAGTCTGGTTTTCACATCTATCGCCACTCCGAGCAACAATTACATATATACATTAGCTGTTTTTTTTAATGATCCATATGGATCTGTTATCCGGATCATTAAAAAAAGCAGCTGTTATCAACCAGTTCAAGCTGTGAGAAATCTTTTTTAGAGAAGAAGCTTTATTAACCCTCCGTCTACCGAAAAAAAAACTGCTAGAACTACCGTTGGGGTCAATTAGACCCCAATCGGTAATAAGCCATTTTCCTTTAGTTGTTATTGAAAATGTCTGAGTACGCTTAGAAAAAACTTCAATAATGTCAATAGATTCCAGCAAAATACAATGAAGAATTTTTAAAGAAACAATGTCAAGAAGTTACAAAGTCCAAAAACTATTACGGCTAGAATTAGAGAAAAATTTTATCGCTGTGGGGTCAAATTTACCCCAATGGTAGACGGAGGGTTAAAAAACTGCAGTTGAAACGCGCAATTGGTAAATCCAACAGACTTTTTTAATATCTCGAGTTTTTTTTTTGAGCGCAGTTTTTCTTTCGTGCAATTGTGGCAGTAAACTTTTTCTATTGTAAAGTTTTTCTAAAATGAAAATTCAAGACCTCGGTGCAAAAAGCGGTCATGTCCACTTTTCTGCGAAAATGAGTTATTGATGCCAAATGCAAGAATAAACGAATGCGCACATTTGGCTGCAAAGAGCATACTTTTTAGAGGCCTGTGTAAAAAGTTATTAAAGAAAAGATGCATTGTTTCATATAATTTGACGCGGAATTTTTTTCCAAAAATTTTTTTTTTATTCTGGAAGTTTTGTTTTGTTAAATTGAATATTTTTTTATTTTTTTATTTGTTTTGTACTAAATAAAGGCAAGTTAACAAGTCTGGACTCATAAATAAAAACCGCTTTTTTACTCTTGGGTGCAAGAGTAGTCATAAATAAAAACCGCTTTTTTACTCTTGGGTGCAAGAAACAGCTATGTCCAAAACTTTAAAATGTCCATAACTTTTTCAAAAAAAAAATATGTATTTATCTCAAATTAAAATGATGTAAGAATACATGCTTGATTTAAACTGTAAATTGTTAACTTTGTCCCAGAGCAAAAATTTCACGCTAACATGTTTTTTGTCTCTCCTGAAAAATTTGAAACAGTGGAGATGATCGCATTTTGCACCGAGGTCATTATCGAAATCATTATCGAAAAAACCATAACAGAAAGCTTTGGAAGTTGAGGTGCTTTTTTTAAAAGTCTTCCAATGTGGAAGTTGAAGCTTAAAGCTTTGGAAGTTGAAAGGTTTTCCAATGTGGAAAGCGTCACGTTTTGTGGAAAGAAAATGCTGACGCCAAACCATAAGTTTTTACCCATCCAAAAATCGCCCAACGCGCCTAAAGAAGTTATCACTTCAAAAACATCGTGGACGTAACGTCATGCAGAATTAAATAAGGAACGTGTCGGGCACGGGGTGACACTATCTCGGCCAGAAGGGCCTGGTAAACTTACTTTATAGGGGAAGTTGGGGATCAGAAAACTCTCTTTTTCTACGGACGGACAGGAATTAACTCATGGGGTGGTCAGAAATTGCATCCTACCGAATGCCCTTCAACCCCCACCTCTCTCTCTCCATCTCTCTTTTAAATCTAATCCATCTTTACAATTTAAAAAAAAAAAATCTAATAATTCAAAGGTTTTATTTTTTTTTAAAGTAATAGTAAAAAAATGTCTGTGTATAGACTCGCATCGATAGCGCAAAAATTCTATAATCACAAAAAAATTACGAGCTCAAAAAAAAATGTTTAAATTAAAGTAATTCAACATTAAATTTATCCGTATTAGCTTATCGAGATAAGTATTTATATTCTTTTTTTTCTAATAGTCTACTTTACTTTTTGTATTTTTATTTGAATTTAGTAGGGGAAACATGGCCAAAATGACATATACAGGTAAAACGACACATTGCAATATCTTGAAATCCGCGAATATATCAGATCTCCTTTTTAGCCTAATATGTGATGTTAGTGAAGTTTAACAACCTGTGAAAATAATAGCTCAGTCTACTCAGAGTGAAAAGAGTTAAAGTGTATACTCCAAAAAAAGTTTTTTTTAAGTGATCTCATTTTTTCAATTTTCGGTAACTTTTCTTTTTTTTTTAATTGTTTATGTTTTAGCAAGACCACACATTGCTATGTTGTTTTCGAAATAAACTTGTTTGTTTAAAAAAACCGTTAACTTTTAATATTTTTTTTATATGAAAGTTTCAATTATAGTATATGGACAAAATGACATACTGATAATATGGACAAAACGACACAGGTATGCACCGGAAAATTTATTCAAAAAGAAGAAAAGGAAGGTCACCAAAGCTTTTTTTTATGGACGACATCGATAATGAAGACTTTGCTGCTGACAACGAGTATGAAAATTACTGTCCCTGTATTTATTGCAACGACCTTTATTCAAACCTGGTGAGACTTGGGACAATGTATGACATGTTTTCGCTGGGCTTCCTGCGCCGATACGCCAAAGGAGGAATACTTGCTGCGCCGATGCGCTAAAGGAGGAAAAATTTTTTTATTTGTGAACTATGTGTGTAATTACTCATGTCATTTCGATATGTCATTTTGTCCATAGTTTATATGTCGTTTTGCCCATAGGTATGAACAAAGCGAACTTTCGTAGGTCTCCGAATTTTGACTCATATTTTTTTTATTTGCATTTTCTTAAGTTAAATGGTATGTGATTATCTTATATTCTCGACCGTTTTTAATTCTAATATATTAATTCTTCTCGGGTTGTACGGTCTGGATTAAAACTCCAATTATGTGTTGAACATTACTTTATTCAATGCCTCGACGTTTCGCCTGCTAGCGCTAGGCTTCTTCAGGAGTGCTGGATCTGTGATGCACAGTATTACAATAATTACATCTAATTACACAATCTTTATACTTACAATATTTATTGTTAAATTCTAAGCATTCAAAGCACTATTACAAACGTACATAAAAATAAATTAATACGTTGCACAAAATAAATAACAATTAAAAAATAAAAAAATAAAAAATCGGAAACATCCGTCCTTGTCAAATTTTGAAAATTTATTTTATATTAGTCAATTTAACCGTTTTTTCGTTCTAAGAGAGCGCAATATGTTTCGTTAATATTCTCTGTGTCTGTTCTCTTATTTATTGAGTTTTTAGTGGTATATATGTGTAATGCTTCTAGCGTCATTCTCTTTTTAAAATTTTTTTCCTTACAAAGAATTTTTGTTTTGTCAAAATTAGGAGCATGATTGAAATTAATGCAATGCTCAGACAACGCTGTTTTGTTAGCAGATTTGGATTTTATGTCCGATTTATGTCCCGCAATTCTGCTTTTTAATTGTTGGCAAGTGGTGCCCACATATTTAGCATTACAATGGTTGTTGTTAGTACCCGAGCAAGGAATTTCATACACTATGTTAGATTGGAGGAGTCTCGGAATTTTGTCTTTCAGTCTCGTGTAACATTTGTTGACTGTTTTTATCGGTTTAAAAGCTGTTATTATGTTACCATCATTTTGTTTAATAAGAAGTTTAAAATTTTCCGAGAAACCTGGAACATAGCCTACACTCCTAAAACATGGGTTTGCCATCCTGTCATTTATGGTGATGTTATCTTTGTTAGTATTGTTCTGTAATTTCATAATTTGTGTTTTTATAATTTTATTTGTCAAATTCAAAGCGTAACCATTTTGGTTTAAAATGTTCTTGACGATATTAATATTTTTGTTATGGAATTTTGAGTCGCTTAAAATTAAAACTTTTTTGACAAGATTCGTTGCCGTATTAATCTTGTGATGTTTTGGATGATATGAGGAGAAATGGAGCATTCTACCTGATGAAGTTGGTTTTTGATACCAATCCAAATTCAAATCAATTCCATTTCGAATAACCTTCACATCCAAATATGGTAGGACGCCTTCCGATTCTTCCTCCACAGTAAATTGTAATTTATTATGGAACGAATTTAGTGTCGACAATGTCTCAGGTACTTTATTTTTTGGTGGATGATTTGTTCATGATTTTACCAAAAAATAAAGTACCTGAGACATTGTCGACACTAAATTCGTTCCATAATAAATTACAATTTACTGTGGAGGAAGAATCGGAAGGCGTCCTACCATATTTGGATGTGAAGGTTATTCGAAATGGAATTGATTTGAATTTGGATTGGTATCAAAAACCAACTTCATCAGGTAGAATGCTCCATTTCTCCTCATATCATCCAAAACATCACAAGATTAATACGGCAACGAATCTTGTCAAAAAAGTTTTAATTTTAAGCGACTCAAAATTCCATAACAAAAATATTAATATCGTCAAGAACATTTTAAACCAAAATGGTTACGCTTTGAATTTGACAAATAAAATTATAAAAACACAAATTATGAAATTACAGAACAATACTAACAAAGATAACATCACCATAAATGACAGGATGGCAAACCCATGTTTTAGGAGTGTAGGCTATGTTCCAGGTTTCTCGGAAAATTTTAAACTTCTTATTAAACAAAATGATGGTAACATAATAACAGCTTTTAAACCGATAAAAACAGTCAACAAATGTTACACGAGACTGAAAGACAAAATTCCGAGACTCCTCCAATCTAACATAGTGTATGAAATTCCTTGCTCGGGTACTAACAACAACCATTGTAATGCTAAATATGTGGGCACCACTTGCCAACAATTAAAAAGCAGAATTGCGGGACATAAATCGGACATAAAATCCAAATCTGCTAACAAAACAGCGTTGTCTGAGCATTGCATTAATTTCAATCATGCTCCTAATTTTGACAAAACAAAAATTCTTTGTAAGGAAAAAAATTTTAAAAAGAGAATGACGCTAGAAGCATTACACATATATACCACTAAAAACTCAATAAATAAGAGAACAGACACAGAGAATATTAACGAAACATATTGCGCTCTCTTAGAACGAAAAAACGGTTAAATTGATTAATATAAAATAAATTTTCAAAATTTGACAAGGACGGATGTTTCCGATTTTTTATTTTTTTATTTTTTAATTGTTATTTATTTTGTGCAACGTATTAATTTATTTTTATGTACGTTTGTAATAGTGCTTTGAATGCTTAGAATTTAACAATAAATATTGTAAGTATAAAGATTGTGTAATTAGATGTAATTATTGTAATACTGTGCATCACAGATCCAGCACACTCCTGAAGAAGCCTAGCGCTAGCAGGCGAAACGTCGAGGCATTGAATAAAGTAATGTTCAACACATAATTGGAGTTTTAATCCAGACCGTACAACCCGAGAAGAATTAATATGTTAAATGGTATGGAATATGAATTGGTATTGAACCAAGGAATTAATTTGTGAATTATCATATTGTTTTTTCTTAAAACAAAAGAGTTGTTATCGAAAAAGAAAACAGTATGTCATTTTGGCCATGTTTCCCCTACTAAAAGAATTGTCTACCGAAAATCCAGGGAAATTTTCGAATTTCCGGGATTTCCGTTACCACTTTTTAACTGCCAGTTTAAGAAATCATATTTTCTATCAATGTTTGAAGTTAGTAAAAAATAAAACTGGAAATAATCTCGAATCTAGATATTTTGGCAATGTGTCTGTGACTTCATTCTTTAAACATGCGGAAAACTAAAAATTAGTGTCATGTATTTTATGAATATACCTTAACTAGTACAAACAACACATGATGAATATATTTAATTTACTTACATATTCTGGAGCGTAAGATAGGTGTTCTTCGGTTGCAATAGGTGTCAAAACAATTGACAATATAATTATGTGGTGAGCAATCATTGACGTAGCTAAAACAACATAATTTTTTTTAATGGCCTTTTAATATATGTTTTTTTTATACGGTTAAAATCTACAATAGATATATTCTCAAAAGGTATTAAATTTGATGTTTCCTCGTAAAATAATACTAAGCTAGAGTTTTTTAAACAAGCACAAGATATACGACTTTATTTTTGTAACTTTACCAAAATTTTTGTACAGTGGATCCTCGTTTTACGCGGTTAAATGGTTCCCTGAAATAACGGATTTTCAAAAAAAATTTGAATAGAAAAATATTTAGGAATGAAGATGAAGATCTTAGCTGATAATTTTTGCTAACAGAAAGTTGTCAGCGGCATTGCCAGATCTTCATCCCTTGTACTTCTTTGCCTGGGGCTATGTGCTTAGCAAAATAAGAAGTAAAAAAATCTTTTAGACATTAATTTTCAACGCTTATAAGAGGGCTTTACGTACGAATTTAGCATAATATCATTTTTTTGGGGTAGAGATAGAAATTTAGTAAAAAAATTTGGACATAAACATGTTTTTATCAACAAAAAAAAATTAATAAAAACGTTTTCTTTAGAAAAAAGCACTAAAATTTTTTTGGGTGCTTGTGCATCAGAAATGAAAGCGAGATAAATATTTTTTATTTCTGCGAAACAACATCATAAAAATTATTTTTTTCGTTTTTATTGCATTTTTTATAAAAAAGTTTTCTTCAAAAAAATTTTTATTCTTTGATATTTTTTAGTCATTTGGTGTTTGATTAGTATTACTTAAAATCAGTGTTCAAAACGCTCCCATTTGTAGTCTTCCGTTCTGCTCCCAATGAGGAATTGAAATCAATGAAAAATAAAAATCACTCTCTAGAGAACGAAATTCGGCATTTCATTAAAACGCTCCCAAGAACGAGAACGAAATTATAGTTTTTACGTTCTTGCTCTTAGATCTTTACATTTGCATTTTGTTTTTACGTTCTTTGAGAGCAGAACGTTAATGCTGGGAGCGAAATATCGTTCTTTTACTAATGAAAATCATACTTATATATGTGTGTGCATCACACCAAAAAGCCATCGCTCGAGGCTTTCATTCATGTTTATGTGAGATCCACGAACCGCTTTGAACAAGGAGCGAAAACGTAAATAGAAATCATTTCGTTCTTAATTTGGGAGGGAGAACGAAAAATGTGCATCAATCGTTCCGACTCCTACGAACAGTACCGCGGAGCTGAAAATTTCTCTCTTTACAGAACGATTGCGCTTGCAAATCATTTTCGTTCTTGAGAACGGGAGTCGGAAACCGCAGCAAACGTTCTTATCGTTGGAAGCGAAACTTTTAAGAGCGAACAGAACGAAATAACAAAATAAAGTTTTGAACACTGCTTAAAATACAGAATGACATATCTCGTCCGCCACGATTATATATTAGGGTGTTTCATTTTGTTAGGCAAAAAATAAAATCTAAAATTCTTCAAGACTTTGCTTACGCCCGAGCCTCAGTGATGAAAAATATATATATGCCAAATTTTAAGAAGATTGGATAATATTTAGGGGTTGCACACTTTGATCACTTTTCGTCAAACTACCTAGTCTAGCCATAAATACTGTCACAAGGAAATATTGATGCCAAATGAGAACGCATTGGTATTTTCCAAAACTTTTTTTTTATATTTTTTGGGCCACACAACAGCCACAAATCATAGAACACATTATTCGAAAATACCGCCATTTGATTTAACACCACGCCTTTAACGATGGAGCCAACAGGGCTGCAAAATACGCGCTCGATCTATTTGAAATTTATCCAATGTTTTTGTTGAAATCCTTCTTCAAGGACTCAATATTTTGGTGTCTTTTTGGCAAATCATGCTCACTACAGTCCAACGGGTCTATAGTTCAACGACTTAAGGTCTGAAGTTCAGGGGGCGGACTTTTGGAGGCATGAAGTCATGAAAATTGTTTTTGAGCCTTTTTTGTGAAAAAAAAACGCAAACGGCAGCCAAATTTGCTCAAGAAACTGTTTAAAATGTATAGTTAGGGATGTAAACGAAAACTTATTCAAAAAAAAAAAAAGTTTTGAAAAATACCAATGCGTTCTCATTTGGCATCAATTTTTCCTTGTGACAGTATTTATGGCTAGACTAGGTAGTTTGACGAAAAGTGATCAAAGTGTGCAACCCCTAAATATTATCCAATCTTCTTAAAATTTGGGATATATATATTTTTCATCACTGAGACTCGGGGCGTAAGCAAAGTCATATGAAAATCACATCTTTGGAAAAATGAAACACCCTATTATATATGGTTTTTAGTCTTCGATTTTTACAAACGATTTTTTGAATTTTCTGACATTTTTCTGATATTGTTTCGAAAAAACGGAAAATTGGAGAATTATGCCAAAATTCTGATTTCTTAACGGGATCAATAAAAATGATCTCTCAAAGTTTCATTTAGTAATCCTCATGCATTTCCATCATAATCAGTTCAATGGTTCTGAAGTTATGGGCGAACATACAGAAAAACAGAAAGTAATATAAATAAATTAAGGAAACTGGGTAAAACAGAAGGAGAGCTTTGAGTTAAGCCATGGTCTAAAACACGCTTATTGATGCTAATAAGTTCCGCATAAAGTGGTTTTCAAGTTATAGGCGAATAGACAGACAGTCAAAGAGCAGTATACATAAATCAAGCAAACTGGTAAGAAACAAGGAGAACCTTGGGGTGATCTGTAGTCTGAAAGCCGCCCATGGACGCTAGTAAGCTCTCCTGAAAGTTTCATTCAAATCGGTTCAGTGGTTCTTGAGTTTTAAGCGAACAGACAGACAGACACAAAGCCTATTATATAATAATAAATATAAAGATGATTGTTAATTGCAAAACATGGGTTTCTGACAATGCTGGGGTTATAATTTTTACTTAGATTGGGTAGTGAAAGGCTTAAAAAGGAACAAATACCGTTGGTTTGTCCGCTTTAGGAATTGCACTCACAGTATTGTCGCAAAAAATCCATAATTTGAATTCCAAAGGTTACACAAGTATTCAAACGGTTCAACTTTTTTCGAATTTACATCAATTTTATATTTTAATACAAAAACATATTTATTTAACTGATTGCACTACAATTGATCATTTTCCTTCATCACAAAACTAAAATCAATTCAGAAATAGCTAGGTAGTTGGTTTTCACATCAAAACATATAAAAATCTTACCCTAAGCGGTGCATATGTTTTGGATTCTTCTTATGCAGATTTAAAACGTTTTTAAAGAAAAACTTTACAATTATTTAAAAAAAAAAATTTATCGAATCTTCTTATTTATCAAGTTAATGTATGTTTGAATGAATACTTTTATATGATTCTTAGTCGTATCATTCCATCCTATTTATACGAGTAGATATCTTAAAAGTTTCTTCTTAAAACTGAGTACACAAACATGAAACAAGTTTTTCTTGAAAATATCATCTCTTAGTTGAATCATACTGCATCCAACTAATTTATTTTAACTAGTTTTCATCGAACGGCAAGAAAATATTTCATGGCATTTATTTTCTAATTCGATGTTTAAGAAAGCGAAAGCAGAGATTTAAAACAATATTATATGTATGTTAAATATGTATGCCCATCATATAAAAGCATCCAATAAATAAAACAAGAGTGTTCAACACTCCTTTCTCTATATCTTCCATTTTCAATATTTAACTTCTACACTTTCTTTCAGCAAGAAATATTGTATACATGAGTTCCGCTTTTTATGTTCTAGAACACAAAACATTAAAAAAGCAAGTGGGAAATTTCGTCCAGTTCAATCACTTCACTTTGGTTACATCAGTAGGCCGCCGTACCAGTTATATTATTTTAAATTATGATATTTAGTTTTGTGCGAAAATAATTCATTTAAATCCTAAACTTCTAATAAAAAAATGCGAAGTTAATTCCTACGTTGTATTTATTGAAATCATCATTCGAACTACATATAAGTCACAGTTTTGATTATTTTGATTTCCTTTTGTGCTGACTAACATGAATGCACAATAAATCCAAACTAGTCTTTCTCAAATTATTTTCGTGACAGTATTGTATTTTTTATTATTAAGACCTTATGGATTTTCAAGCCACTGACTCTGAGGAGAACTATTTAATGAGCTCTTCTTCGATTAGTCCAAGTTCATCTTGGGAGTCTAGACCGGAATGTCATGCAAAGGTTGATTGATTGATTGATTAGGTTTCGGGTAGTCCGAGACTAATCCCTTATGCACTTAGACCACGCTGTGGGTCCATTGTGCATTTAGAGTAGGTTGGCTATACATAGAGTTGATTCGATCCAAGTAAATACGAGTACATATTCGATACTTTTGTTTTCATACCAAGTAATTTTGTAATCGATACCTTTATCCCGACACCAAGTAGGTATCGATACTTTTTGGCTGATATCGAAAAGTGAGTACTTTATATTGAATATTTAGGCTTTTTCACCCTTATGACCATGGCATCAAACTCGCATTCTTTGCCAACTTTTCCAATGGAAGTATGGAGCTCATATAGGGATTCTAGGGCTTTTTTTATAATTTTTGGGGAAAATATGAAGTTTCTCTTTACTTGAGCTTGGCCGTTTCATCATTAAAATTTCTTCCACTTGAAGAATGGGAGGAAATAAAATCGATGTTTCCTTTATTATATAAACATGCCAGAGCGTTTTTAGTAGTGGTTGCATCGTCAGTTCCTTGTGAAAGGTTGTTTTCAAAGGTGGGTGCAACCATTAATCAAAAGCGCAATCGACTCTCCGGAAAACACCTTAGACAATTATTGTTTTGGAAAATGTTCCAAAAAACGATTTTTTTCACTAGTGTGAAAGGTTTTTAGTTCAAATACCACCTTTTACACATAAAAATGGTTATTTTACAAATTAAATTGGGGTTTTTGAACATTTAACTGACTTTCTGCGAGTCGAATTAATTATCTT
The DNA here is from genome assembly GCA_964034945.1 of Chrysopilus asiliformis. Taxonomy (NCBI): domain Eukaryota; kingdom Metazoa; phylum Arthropoda; class Insecta; order Diptera; family Rhagionidae; genus Chrysopilus; species Chrysopilus asiliformis. The sequence continues at coordinate 42,050,094 of OZ035962.1, forward strand.
CAATTTGACTTGAAAAAAATCACTTAGGTGTGCAAAAGAATCAATTTAATTTGTAGCATAGCCAATTTTATTTATAAAAGGTGGTATTTGAACTTAAAAACCTGTTCTAGTTTTCCTCCCATTCTTCAATTGAAAGAGATTTTCTTATGAAAATCTAATTCAAGAAATCTAAATGAAAGTAAGACAGTTATATTTTTGTCTTTATATATAATTATGTTAATTAATTTTTATGAAAAATAAACATCCTGGTGAAATTTTGATGTTTCACAATAAAATGTGTAAAAATTTTCGATTTTTTTCATTCGTAGGTATCGATACTTTAAATGTGGTTTCGCTGCTTTTTTGTGATTCTACTACCAAATAAAAGTATCGATACTTTGCCGTATCGAATCAACACTAGCTATATATCCTACAATAGTCTTTTTGAACCGCAGATAAAGTTAGCTAAACGATTTAGTGGAATTTTACCAATGTCTTGAGAGTTAAGGAAACTATTGCCTAGAGTATTTTCCCTACGGTTTTGGAAGTAAGGACAATTACACAAAAAGTGCTCTGCTGTCTCTTTCTCCTCATCACATAAATTGCAAGATGGATCCTCAACTAAGCCAATCTTATGTAAATGGTAGTTTAGTTTGCAGTGACCAGTGAGTACTCCTACTAATTGTTGGATAGACTTCTTGGTTAGTCTAATGGTGTTTACGCACGGATTGAGTAAACGTGTAATCGGAAAAGAAACAAATAAAAAACTCGCAAGTTTAATTGTAAACTATATTAAAATTTATATTTTCAATTTGTCTTATAATTATATATAACTAAATCAATTCCAAGTTTTAACAAAAGGTCGTTACTGTATAAGTTAATAAATTCTGAATCTGCTGATAATTCTATTTCAATGGTAATCCAAATCCAAAAAAACTGATGATGAATCCAAATTGTTGATAATTCACGGTGCTGCGTTGATTGTAGAGGATTTTACCAGACACGGCTGGTGAGTTGGCTGCAAGAACAGCGGTTGACCAGACAAGGCTGGTAGTTTGATCGCAAAAACGACGGTTGGCTGTAAAACAGCGATTGACCAGACAAGGCTGGTAGGTTGGTCGCGAAAACGACGGTTGGCTGCAAGAACAGCGGTTGACCAGTCAAAGCTGGTAGGTTTGTCGCAAAAACGACGGTTGGCTGCAAGAACAGCGGTTGACCAGTCAAAGCTGGTAGGTTTGTCGCAAAAACGACGGTTGGCTGCAAGAACAGCGGTTGACCAGTCAAAGCTGGTAGGTTTGTAGCAAAAACGACGGTTGGCTGCAAAAACAGCGGTTGACCAGTCGAGCTGGTAGTTCGGAACTCGTCCACACCTGGATGAATTCTGATCTCGCTGAATGTGTTACTCGGTTTTTATAGGCACTTTAGCGGAAGTCGTTTATTTTCTCGAACTTTCTGACATGGGTCAAACCTCATAAATGTTTTATTTTTTATTTGGTGAGTTGGATAATGATATTTGGGTTCTAATTGTCAGGTTTTGGTTTGACATTTGATTTTGTTTATGTTTTTCAATGATGCTGATCGCGGATTTAAAGGTAATTTTTTTATGTTATGTTTTCTAAATTTCTATTGATTATTCTAGGTGCATGGAAAAACGATGATCTTTGTTTTGGTAAGAAAATTTATCTTAGTGAATTTTTAATGGTAATTTTTATAATTTTACATATTTTAGGTTAGGATCTTCCGGCGGTACGGAACAAATGGTATTGGCGAATTTGGCTAGATCAGGTTTGCATCCAATTTTTTTGGCTTGTAGGAACGTTGCTTCACGCGTCCACCTAGTCTTGTGTTGTGTTATACATTTTCTTCGAGTAAGTCCTTTTACCAACGAATTGGAAATAGGCAGTGCTGGTTCGGGATAAATGCCAAGGCAATCCGAACCTAGTTTGGCAAGTTCGTCAGCTTTCTCATTGCCCAAGATGTTACAGTGACCAGGGACCCATGTCAAAGTAACTCTATTATTTCTAGATATAAATTCTAGATTTTGAAAGCATTCTTCTACTAGTTTAGATTTGATTTCACTAGATTGTAGAGCTTTCAACGCTGCTTGGCTGTCTGAGAAAATGAAGATATCTCTAGCTTCAACTTTATTGCTGCAAACGTGTTTTGCACAAATCAAAATTGCTGCAATTTCAGCTTGAAATATGGTGATGTTTTTACCTAATGGTATCACATCAGTAAACTCCTCGTTATTGAGGCTAGGGTTATAGATGCCTGCACCAGCAATGTCGTTTCTGAGTGACCCGTCCGTAAACCAACAACTTGCCGTGGATGGTATAAGCTGTTCTGGTTGTTTCCAATTTTGTCTTGTTGGGAACTGAATTTTAAAAGATTTCACAAAGTGAGCTTTGGGAATCTGGTGATCAGTGGGCATTTCAATTTCAGGCACGGCCTTTGTTAGTTCTGTCCAGATAGACATGTGAGTATGGTTCAGAAGTCTGCCAAGCCTTTGTTGAGTTACATTGAGCCTGAGCGCAGATCTTTAATAAAGATATCTAAAGGAAGCAGGTTGATGATAATCTCCAGCGCTGCTGTGGGACAGGATCTCATTGCCCCCGTTATGCTGACGCAAGCTATACGTTGTAGCTTATTCAACTCATCTCTCACAGATGAGAGCTTCGTCCTTTGCCACCAGACTACCGCTGCATAGGCTAGAGTTGGCCTGATGATGGCAGTGTAGATCCAAAAAATAATTTTTGGCGATAGTACCCAAGTGCGTGAGAAAGCTCTCTTACATTGTAAAAAAGCAAAGATAGCGTAATTCACTTTTTTCGTAACGTGAGTCCTCCAGTTTAGTTTTTTGTCCAGAATGACTCCCAGAAATTTAACCTCATTATAGAGTTCTAAGCGATGTCTATTTACAGTCGGCATTACTAAGTCATCAATCTTTCTTTTGTTGGTGAAGATAATTGATTTAATTTTGTCAGGATTGATGTTCAGTCCTTTGGCCGTACACCAGTTTGTAATCAATTGGAGCGCAGTAGCTAGAATCTCTTCAAGGACACTTAAGTATTTGCCCTTAATTGAAATTGCAATATCATCTGCGTAACCAATTGCGAATATGCCTTTCGAGTTCAGCTGATGTAGTAGATCGTCTACAACTAAACACCATAGCAGTGGTGATAAAACACCGCCCTGGGGGCAGCCTTTTACAGTAGCAATAGATGCTTCATAATTACCAATTTTCGTTTCGATTTTCCTAGTGTCCAACATGTTATAAATCCACCTAGTAGTGGTTTCATCAACTCCCCTTGTGGTCAGGGCTGATCTAATGGCTTCAAAAGAGGTGTTATCAAAAGCACCTTCAATGTCTATCAGAGTACAGAGATTGAAGTCCTTATGGTGCATCCCATGTTCTATTTCTGACAAAAGGTGATGAAGCACTGCTTCTGTAGATTTACCTTTTTGATAGGCAAATTGTTTTGGGTGGAGAGTCAAATTTAGTTGTAATTCATCACGAAGGTAAATTTCAACTAGTTTCTCCAGTGTCTTTAATATAAAACTCATAAGACTAATGGGCCTGTATGATTTGGCCAGATAGTAAGTCTGCTTGCCTGGTTTAGGAATAAAGATTACTTTCACCCTCCTCCATGAACTGGGAATGTAGCAGAAGGCAATGCATGCTCTATACAGGTCATGGAGAGGAGTAATAAGTGAATCTAACCCTTTCTGTAAACAGATAGGATATATTTCATCTGGACCGGGAGATTTAAAAGGTGCAACCCCGTAAATGACCCATGATATTTTCTCTTTGGAAACAATTCTGTCTGCAGTAGACCAGTCCGCTGAGCCCCGTACTACTTCAGCAACAGGTTTGTCTAGGTATGGGACATGTCCTGGAAAATGGGTATCCAGGAGATGAAGAGCAGTTTCACTATCAGCGAGTGTGTTACTGTCCAGAGGCAGTTTGAAAAGTGGTGGGTTGACTGAGCGGGTCCTTAGCTAGGATAGGATTTTAAATCCTAGCTAGGAGTTTAAATCCTAGCTTAAAACATATACAAAGGTTAAAACATATACCGATTTTTTTTTATATTTCATTTTTCATTTTTTTTAATAATAACAAATAATATAAATATAAGATATAACAAAATACTGAAAAGATATTAATATTCCAGCTTTGAAGAAGCGCTATAAAGCTTCGAGAAAGCATATCATTTAGTAAATTCCGTTTTAAAAATTTAACTTAATGGAACTCAATGATAGTTCTTGTAGAATTTGTTTACGTTTAGGTAAGCGTCAAGAAAAAAATTGCACATACAGAAAAACCTAAGCTTTTTAATAATACTAATAATCTTGAAAACACTAATAATCTTGAGAAATGCTTTTTAAAGTTATGAAAATTTAAACAAAAAAGAACAACCAAAGTTTGTTTAATAAAGTTAATGTTAATTTCAATTGTTTGCTTAGGTTTGGTTTAATTTTGGATATAAACTGACCAGACAAAAGAAATTCGCTATTCTGTTATTGCTGGATAATGTGGTAAGTTGAATGTTCATTTAATTGCCTTGGTAACTTTCCTCCTATCAAAATTGCAGTTAACAAGATCAACTTTACTTGAAATCATTTGTAAGAATAAGATAAGATCGGTTATTATTTTATATTCATTTTATTTTACAGATAAATACAATCAGCATCGGTCGAGTTCGGAAACTTCAGTCGGCCGGACGAAACTTGATAAAAAAATTGATATATATCTGGTGCATCCGTAATACTGTGAGATTCCGTCAACCGGGAACCCTATTTGGAGGTTCGAAGTCAAATGCTTGGAACGTCGTGGATAGAGTGACGAAGTTTTTCGTTGTCATTGTACATGAATATTTAAGAAAGCCAACTGATGAACAATTCATTGGAATTTTCCAGCATTTCCAAGCTCTTAAAGCCGAATATGAGCGGTGCACTACATGGAACACATATCCAAATTCCAATCGGATTTTGATGTATGGGAGTTTTATGTAGAATCATATGAACTTTTTTGATAAGATGCACCGTTTTTGAGATATTCGCAAAAAACGTTTTCGTTTGTATGGGGGGTACCCTCCCTAATGGTCCATTTTTGCCCAGTAACGAACTTAGCCTCGCATTTTACGAAAAACGGATCTGCGCAAATTTTCAAGTCTTTAGCTCAATCCGTGCGGACAGACGGACAGACGGACAGACAGACGAACAGACAGACGGACAGACAGACGGACAGACAGACAGACGGACAGACGGACGACGGACATGCACAAATTAATTATTTTTATCATTCTAAACACACTGGTGTAATTCATTTTTGTGTGTGATGACGGGATCTTGGCGTTACAAACGGTAAGGCAAAGTTAATATACCCTTTGGTTTCACCATACGGGTATAAATAGCCTTTACTAAAACTGATGTTTTTTAGCTAATGCAGTCTGTATGCAGTCTGCATTAGCTAAAAAACATCAGTTTTAGCAAAAGCTATTTTTTAACCGACTTCCAAAAAGGAAAAGGTTCTCAATTCCACCTGAATATTTTTTTTTTTTTATGTATGTTCACGCCTAACTTTTTACTGGGTTGACCGATTTTGGTCATCCCAAAGAGAAAGTTGTAGAGAAAGTTCCTGGTTGGACCCCGGTTCGTTCATGGGCAAAAATGGACCATTAGGGGGGGTACCCCCCATACAAACGAAAACGTTTTTTCCGAATATCTCAAAAACGGTGCATTTTATCAAAAAAGTCCAAGAACAAAAGTTATTTAGGATATGATTCTACATAAAACTCCCATACATCAAAATCCGATTGGAATAAATTTTAAAAAATCTGATTGGAAAGTTCGACTTCAAAGTGTAATTTTGGTACAAATGCTCAAATTAAGATACCAATATCACCATACAGGTTTTCAATAATTGCCAGATTGGCAATTATAGCTTTTGTTATGTTTCTACGTTGTGTTCAGTACAACACAAGGTAGGTTCTTTTATATATTTCCCCCGTGTTAACCTACCCCTTCAAACCCCTACCTGCTTGGGATATCGAGTAAAATTCTTTGTATTGGGTTCAGTACAATATTTGGAAGATTCTTTTATATATTTCTCATCTGCGGACTTATCCCCTCAAACCCTTTGTAATTTTACCTATATTAAAAATTGAAACTAAAAACGTTCGAAATAAAAAAAAAAATTTTCTAAAAAAAATAAAACCGACTTTAAAAAAAAAACTGAAAAGAGAAAAAAGCACTAAAAAGAAAAAAAATAATTTCAAACTATGTCCATTAATAGCGTATTTAAAATTTTGCTTTTTTGGAGTGGCGTTAAATTTGCAACTAAAATAAATTACATACTTTCTAACCCTTCATCGTTTACATACTTTCTAACCCTTAAGGCTAACTAAGAACTAAGATCGACTCCAAAAATTTTGTTGTCAAACAGATTAACTATAGACACGGCTCTTACAATAGAAATTTTACAACGATTTTATTTAGTGTAAATTTAACGCCACTCCAAAAAAGCCGAATTTTAAATACGCTATTAATGGACATAGTTTGAAATTATTTTTTTCTTTTTAGTGCTTTTTTCTCTTTTCAGTTTTTTTTTAAAGTCGGTTTTATTTTTTTTAGAAATTTTTTTTTTTTTATTTACATCACCCATTGGACTATTTTAACCGGCAAAATTTCTACAGTATTGCTGTCCAACTGGTAGTGGATGTTGAAAAGAATCTGGAATGCATGGTGTGGTGAGCAGAATTTTACCAATGCAGTCGGGTGCTTAGGGGCTGAGCCCCGATCCGCTTGGCGGTTAATTTCACCTTGAATAGAGAAACTCACTAACGTTGAAAAATTCAAATGCAAAAGAATTTTATTTTCGATTCCCGAGTCGAATTTTTCGTACCATGGTTGTAGGCTATTTTGGAACGAACCGTGGCGTCCTAATAGCTCATATGTTGTGGCAATAACTTTTAAAATTGCAAAACCCATGTAATTACTAGCTATAATAGGAATAATTTCTTTTTCTCGCCGCTAGATTTTTTCAATTTTAGAATAATAACCTGTTAAAGCAAAGACGCAAGCTGAGACACGCATCGAGGGAATTTCCTTATTTCCCACTGACTCGAATATGAAAGAGATAATCCGGATCTTTGATTTAATCATTAAAAAAATTATAGCTGATGTTACCTTTGCAGGACCCTTTCTTTTTTTATTTTAACGGAAGTAAATTCGCGTCCTTACAGCTTCTTCCGTGTCGAATATTGAAATTCCAAGACTAGGGTCGCGATCAGTGAAATGATAATTTTCACGAAAAACAATCGAAAATGTTATCCTTAGAGGACCTTAATGAATTTTCCCGAATATGAACCTAGCGCAATTGCATTTTTCTAAGTTGTAATCCTCCGGTAAGTTGATTTTTTTAAATCAACGGGGACATTTATCTTTAACATTTACGGTATCATTAGGTTGCTTATGAACTAGATTGGGTAGTTTAATTTGCGTCTAACTTTAATTGGTACGTTAAAATTAAGACAACGTTCATAATTGCAGAAATTGCAGAAATCTACTGGGCAAAAATCAGCTACCCGCAGAAAACCTGCGGAACAGCAGAACGCTGCAGCGCGTTCATAGAGCTGTGTAAAAAAAATTTCTTTGAACAGTTTTCACTTTTGATAGTTGTTGTGCAGTCCCAACATATCGTCCCATGATTATTATCGTGTACCAAACGTTACAGCTAAATTTTTAGAAATAACGGTAAATCTCGTTAACAGTTTGAGATATGCAGTTCTTGTGAAAAGCAAAAATATAGAAAATTTTAATATCTTCAATTTCGTTCATATGGACTACTACTGAAAAAAGTTTCGGAGTAAACCGCGAAAAACTGATTGTCAATTGAATTTCGCATGTCCGTCTGTCAGTCTGTCCGTCCGTCTGTGGCGCGGATTGCGGGCGCACGGATTGAGCTAGAGGCATGAAATTTTACGCAGATTACCATACGAACGAAAACATTTTTTGCGAATATCTTAAAAATGGTGCATCTTATCAAAAAAAGTCCACGAACAAAAGTTATTTAGGATATTATTCTACATAAAACTCCCATACATTAAAATCCGATTGGAATAAATTTTAAAAAATCAACTGTTCGCCGTTCACTTAAATCACCATACGGGTTTTCAATAATTGTTAGATTGGCAATTATAGCTTTTGTTATGTTTTTTAAAGTAAATTCGTCAAAAACATTGTGCGTCAAAGTGCGTACATTTTTGTTAAAAATTATGATTACGCAAAATGTATTTTTGCTTCTGCAAAGTTAAAAAGTATTCTAAATTAACCTAAATTTAAAAGTGAAACAGAAACGTCTATTTAAAATAAGTTAACATTAAAGTTATGAAAAAGGAAGGTAAAATTAGTGAAAATTATAAGTTAAAATAAAACATAAGAAGCTTTAAAAGTTCATTTAATTTAACCCTTTGTTTTTTCTAATTCAGTTTTTTAATATTATAACATATATTTCATGCACTTATATTGACTAAATTTATTTCGTAAGTATCCTAGGACATCAATTGTTATGAAAAAAAAGTAATATGCACTTTTTATTTATAATTACTGCGTTTTATAAATAAATAAAGAGCAAAAAAGTAGCTATTTTGCAGATTAAATGTAACTGTGGTAAATCTATTACAGTTAAAAAAATCGGTAATCAGCTTTATAAAGGTTTTTGGGGTCGCTGATTATGAATCTGAAGTCAAAAATTCAAAATGGCGGATCCAATATGGCGGTAAAAAAAATTATATTACGTACTAGTTTTCAGCGTAATCTAATGAATTTTATCTTTTTTGACCGCCATATTGGATCCGCTATTTTGAATTTTGAAGTGTTGACTCTTAAGATTCGTAATCAGCGACCCCAAAAAAAACCCCGCGTACTAGTTTTCAGCGTAATCTAATGAATTTTATCTTTTTTTACCGCCATATTGGATTCGCCATTTCGAATTTTGAAGTTTTGACTTCAGATTCGCAATCAGCGACCCCAAAAACCCTCGGATACCAAAAACCGTGAAAATTAATTCCATAGAAAAATGTATGCATGAAATAGTTAAAGAAGACAACAACTACAAAATTCGACGAATCCAAGAGCAAAAGTACATTAAATTATAAAGTAAGCTTTATTAAATTATAAAGTTTGTAAGTACAGCAACCATTTAAATTATTAATATCGACACGACGCTAAACCAGAAAACAAAATTTGACATCGAACAAGCACGAAGGAAACGACACACATGATTTTTTTTTAAATCGTCGCATTTTTTTAAATCGACGACTTTTTCTAAATTGACGCTTCAGTTTACTATTGATTATCAAAAATCTATTGGAAAAATTCATTCTCGTATACAACAATCAACATTCATAAAATTTAAAACAATAAAAGGCGCAACAAATGTTCGAGAGGCATGCAATATTCAACTCTCAACGTATAAATGAGGCGTTAAAAGCTAGAGTGGAAATCTTGAATTTTTTGTGTTTGAATCACTATTGCGAGTGAGTTTCTAGATAAAAATGTTTGGATGTACAAAAGAACATTTCAACATTGAGTAATACACCGCGTCTTGATTTGGGATTTTTCATCGCAGAGATTTTTGATTGACCAATCCGAGCTCGAGTTGATGGCGATAAAAAATCCCAGAGATAAATTTCAAGAAATCTTGCAATAGCAAAATTTCTTGGAATTTCACAATTCAAGATGGCGGAATCTAAATTCTCCCGACAAGTAATTGCGAAAATAACTAATTTTTACAAACAATACGATACAAAAAGCTTTGGAAGAGAATATATAACATTAAGAGGTTTTGCTTTTCGTCTGTTCTTCTGTTTCAGCCTTTTCAATTTCACGTATTGCATTAATTGCAAGAGCGGCGACTATGTGTTTTCTTTACATCGCTATTTTGAGTACTAAAATTTCAAGAGATTTTCGGCCCAGCTGTCAAAAAAATCTCATTGCGGTGAGATATTTCTTGGGATGAAAAATTGTTAATCAAGACGCGGTGATAAAGTCCACACAATTTTTTTTCCAAAACAGTAAATAATAGTACAAAAGTGAAAAAGCTTCAAAAACTCGATTATGTGGGTTGGTCCACTCTAGCTTTTAACGCCTCAAATATTCGATGACACAAATCCGGACCAATGGCTAACGAAGAAAAATATACTAATTTGAAGATTCAACTTACTAACCTAGAGATAAAACTTAGAGAACTAATCTTTTTTTCTTTGTTTATTTAATATTATTATTCTTATTAAGGATATGCAGGTTTATTCTTTTTTTTGCGCCCTTTTCTTAAGGCATAGAATCTTACAATTTATGTATAAAGTCTACGAAAGATCGAATTAAAATGTGCATGTTATTTTCATTTCACATTTTTATTATGATTCGATTATTGAATACTTTTACAGTAGGTTTGCTTTGCAGCATCATGATTTGAAAAAGTAAGGCCACGCGTTATGATTCGTACTATGTGCGATTAATTGATTTTCTTTAGAGGGGGAAGGAACTCCCTAAGAGAAGGTAAGCGACTTCGATACTTTGGCAATGGTTTGATGAATTTGTAGCAAGTTAAAGAAACAAGCATTAAGGGGTTGTAATAGTTTGGCTGCGTTATAAAAAAAATAATTATAATTGATTCAGGATAACACCCCTGAAGTGGGGTGGTGAAAGCTACTTTTCGCCCTTCAGGTTTTTCCATTTTACGAGTTTTTTTTTGTTTTGATCATGGGATCAAGGTGATTTTGATCACCCTCTGATGTAGCATACAACTTATTGTGAGATGTGAAGACAGAAGAGGATCATCCGCGGCCCCTTACAGCCAGAGCTAGCTGGAAATTTTTATTTACTCCGCTATTCACCCACGCCTTGTGCAGATCATGTGGACTATGCTATGATCCTCAGCACCTGGCGCTGTGTATATACAATAAAAGTAAAATCCCCCATAATACGTTAAGAAATAAAATAGCGCGAAACACCTAGATTCTCTTTCACATATTTTGACTCTCTCTTTCTAATGGGACCCCTTGATGTCCATACCAACCTTGTACGAGTAAATGGGGATGTGTTACCAGCCTTGTTTGATCAAATAGGGTTGGTAACTAACCAAATCATCTGTTGAGTTTATGTTGAATGATTCCTGAAATATTACTCATTCAAAATGCCAAATGGAATATTCAACAGAAACGTGTCTATATCAAGGGACGATTCTAATTAAAAGTTTTCAAAAGAAATTAATTAAATAACTAAATGCGAATTATTTATAAATCAATTTTTGTTTCGCTTATTTTTGTATTTGTACCCATGAAGTGATCAAGTATGTTATAGGCAGAGACGTTCACTAAACATATTAAAACGTGTAACTCAATGACTATGTTGTCTGAAGTTATACATTTAAATAATTTTTGCGGGCCTCTCTGTATATAATATCCTTGCAACGATTGCTTTAAATAATCCTGAAAAGTAACAACATAAATAGAAAACAGAACATTTTACAAAAAAAATAAAAAAAAAAATATTTTTTTAAAAAAAGCTTTTATTTTAAAAAGAATGTACTAAAAAATGCACTAAAAAGGAAAAAATTTTTTTTTGGGTGCTGTGTATCACAATTGGAGGACATCGGCACGCGACCGGAACCTCTGGCGAGAGACAAGCGAGATAAATCATAAAAATAAAATAAAACAAATATTTATCTCGCTTTTATTTGTGATTCTCTCTCTCTCTTTTTCGGCGCTACAACCGGTTTCCGGTCTTGGCCTGCCGCAATGTATCTCGCCAGAGGTTCCGGTCGCGTGCCGATGTCCTCCAATTGTGATACACAGCACCCAAAAAAATATTTTTTCCTTTTTAGTGCATGTTTTAGTACATTTTTTTTAAAATAAAAGCTTTTTTTTAAAAAATATTTTTTTTAAATTTTTTTTTTATTTTATCATTTTTAATCATTTTTTTATTACTTCCTTTAATTACCTTAATTATTTATTGGTCAACCGTACTTGTTCAGGTAAATCCGAATGTGGAATTAAAGTAGGGCAATAAATTTAATATGCGTGCACTGGAATTAAGTTTTCTGTCTTAGAGGACCTTCCGTTATCCTGACAGACTTCTTAATGACAGAATCTGATTCAACGATCCCAAAAACCCCCAGATGAGATTCTTGCCAGAAAATTTGAGGAAAAGGATGATCACGTTATCCTTACAGGGGTTTCCGTTATCCTTACAGACTTGTTAACATCAGAATCGGATTCCGCGATCCCAAAAATCCCCAGGTGACATTTTTTTCCGGAAAATTTGAGGTAAAGGATAATCACGTGATTCTTACAGGACCTTACAGACTTTTAATGTCAGAATCGGATTAAGCAATCCCAAAAACCCATAGATGAGATTTTTTCCGGGAAATATTAGAAAAAGGATAATCACGTTATGCTTACAGGAATTTCCGTTATCCTTACAGATTTGTTAACATCAGAATCGGATTCAGCGATCCCAAAAACCCCCAGGTGAGATTTTTTTCCGGAAAATTTGAGGAAAAGGATAATCACGTTATCCTTAAGGGACCTTCCATTATCCTTACAGACTTTAACGTCAGAATCGGATTAAGCAATCCCAAAAACCCATAGATGAGATTTTTTCCGGGAAATATTAGGAAAAGGATAATCACGTTATCCTTACAGGACATTCCGTTATCCTTATAAGGACGAAGTAGTGAAAATATTGTATTGTCATCGGACTTACGTCTGCGTGCAAAATTTCAAGTGAATTGGATCAGTAGAAGTGGGTCAAAATTTGATTGCAAGATTTGACCCCGACAGACAGACAAACAAGATAGCGAGCTAAATAAAAGCTTTTAAAAACTTAATCACACTTGTAATTCTGTTTTTCTAAGTGCACTTAATATTAAAATCAAACTTATTATTATACTCCACTTCGCGACATAATCAAATAAATTCGCGCCAAAATAGTATCAGATAACATTTACATAAAACACGAATTGTAATATTTGTGTTTTGCCCTTATTTTTTTCGAATTTTTCAAGAACCAAATGTGCGTACTAGATTTAGCAAGCAAAGACTTTTGATGAGAACACGGCTGCAAGAAATTAATGTAATGCAAAATGTTTACTAGTACAATTAGGTTGGGGGCTACTGAATCATCACGTTAAATCTGCTGCCGTGCTATGTTTTGGCTCGGATACTTTGTCTACTAGTATATAGGTCTTTGCGTGGATCTAGATCTATGTAATATTTTCTTGGTGATATGAGAGAATTAAAACACTTCGTTTTGAAACGCATTCTGGTGATCTTTGGTACAGCCAGTGCGTAGGCAACTTGCCATTATTCCGGTTTAGTTCATACTGAAACTTTCAACCGGAGATTTCTAAAATAATTCGCACACCCGAATTAAATCAGATGGTGAATATATAAACTTCTTGTAATTTCCTATGATCTATCCAATACACAATTTCTGTAATAGAGAGCAGGATGAGTTGACACTACTCTATCTGACGAGGGCTTCGTCACTCCCCTGACCCCGAAACAAACATGAACCTTCACGGTAATAACACAGTGCCACAGTTGCACTGGACATAATTCAGGTTTAACAGAAAAAAACTTTCACGACTGATAAAGGCAAAGCTAAAAAACAAAACCAATGTTCATTTCATAAAATCTTGTAACTAATAAATTAACATCTTGAATTGATCTAAATTAAAACTAGATATAACAGACAATAAAATTTCGTTTATCTAGTTTGAAAATGGTCTCCCCCGCCAGCAAAGGTAGGTTAAAATGTTAATTTAGTTCAACTTAATTTATTTGCGATACTTAATGCTCACAATATAACTCATTTGTATTCTAATCTACATTTTTATTTTTCTTATAGTTTTGGCAAATAATTTTGTGGTCTTTGTTTAGGCTGATCGTTACCACGTCACCGTACTTCAAAAAAGGTTATATTGCTGTCTTTTTTTGTGGTCTTCAGGTGTTGCTTCGGGATCCTGTCCAAATTTGACTGGCACACTTCAAAAATGACGCTTCTATCTGTCTTCAACATGTACGACCTCCCTGGTAGATCATAAAGCGGGACGATATCGTCCTGGACGCTGCATACCTTCATTTCACGGCCTGGAGTAGGCGGTAGCCCTCTTGCATCGTTCTTTACTTTCAGTGTGATACACAAGGGCGACGTTACTAGTAGAGACAGCGGCAACGGGGATCGTATTTGGCTAGACATCAGTGGCGTCAGGCGAAGGTTACGTCCTGGCGTCGGTAGTAATCGTCTTGGTGTTGCGGGCGACATGGTTGGTGTGGAGAATAGCCGGTCTGCTGATTTTAGAATGTGGCTGACCTGAGTGGTGAGCATACTCTGTTTATTGAACCACATGAGGATCAAATCGAGAACTTGGTCTAGTCTGTGGGAGGAAAAACGCTTTTAAACTTGTAAGGTAACTGTTTGTAAGTGTATGATGAAAGGTTAATTTCCCGGAATGGGCATTACACACAACTTGTGTATTGGGCGCTGCAACGTTTAATTGGGTGTTTTGACGGAGACGATTCGCACTAGCTTGTCTGGCCCAGGATGCAAGGCTATTATTTTTCATTGTGGCCATTTGGAAGGGGGTGTGCGTTCATCTTTAATTAACACAATGTCACACAATTTCACTTTGGCCGTTGTTGCAAGTTGTTAATGTACGTATTTTTCCATTTTGTCCAGAACTCTTGTTGTAGTCGTTGTACATACGTCCATCGTTTTAAGAGGATTTGGATTTAGTTCTAGAATGGAAGTTTCCGGTGATGAAATAAATGGACCGCCTATTAGATAGTATCCTGGAGTAAGGATGTCTAAGTTATCAGGATCAGATGACACATGTATTAAAGGACGGGAATTCAGGATGTCTTCTATTTGGCAGAGTACTGTCGTGAATTCTTCAAATGTCAGCTTGGTGATACCCAGGATTCATTTGAGGTGGTATTTTGTAGATTTCACTCCAGCGTCCCAAAGTCCGCAGAAATGAGGTGAGCTTGGAGGGATAAAGTGCCAGTTTATGTTTTCATGAAGCGTTCTTTTGGGTGGCGAATACTGCTTTTGTTAGGTCGTTTTTTAATGTATTGCTTGCACCCACGAAGTTGGTCCCATTATCGCTGTAGACATCTGAACATAATCCCCTACGGGAAACAAACCGTCGAAATGCAGCCAGGGAAGCTTCGGAAGTTAAGTCTGATACAACTTTCAGATGTATGGCTTGAGTAGCCATACAAACGAATACTGAAATATAGCTTTTGCAACATTTAGTCTCTCGACCCTTGGACAGACTAATTTCGTACGGGTTACAATAATAAATTCCTACGTGGGCGAAAGGCTTTGCTTGATTTACGCGAGCGCTAGGCAGATTTCCCATTAATTGCATTTTTGTGATTGCTCGTTTCCGAGAGCATACTAAGCATTTATGTAGTTGAAAACATATCGTGTTTCCTGCGTTGAGAATCCAAAATTTTTATTGAAGCGGTGCTAGAGCAGTCTGGTTTCTTCCGTGGACGGTTTCTTAGTGAGTTTTATTTATTAAAATAGGAGTAAGATGGCTATGTTCGTGTAGGATTATAGGATGTCGTTGATCGTATGGCAGTGTCTGTATCGTAAACAATAGGCGGCAATTCTTACAGCTCTAGTAAGAGTAGAATATTCGAAGAGTGAGGCAGAGTCGATGGTTGTAGTGAAGGTAGAAGTTTGTTTACGTTCGCAATCAGTCGGACTTATATTCTCCACTAGTAGTGGAAGATCTTCTTTCCTAAGCCAGTCAAGTCTTGACCATTCAAAATTTCTTCCGGAGGAAGTCCATGCGTAGCATAATCAGCTGGGTTTTCATATTACCCCGTCTGAATGATTGTGAATCGAAGCAACTCTATTAGCTACGAAGGTTTTCCATTCTTGGGGATGTCCCCGAAGCCATGCCAAAACGATTTTTTAGTCAGTACATTCATACGTTTTTAATTTAAGTAGTTTTATGTCAGATGTTACGCTTTGTAAAAGTTTGCTCAATACGTGAGCACCGCAAAGTTCAAGCCTTGGGATATTGATGGTTTTTAAAGGAGCTATTATTGTCTTTGCTGTGAGCAAGTGAGTCTAGAGATTACCATTCACATTCAACACTCGCAAGTATACAATTGCGGCATAGGCTTTGGTTGATGCGTCGCAAAAGATATGGAGTTCATACACTTGATTGATTGATTGACGACGTTTAGGCATCGAGGAATTTTGAGTCTTTCGAGAGTTAGAAGATCATTTCCGTGCTTCAACCACCTCTCAGTTATGCTAATCGGAATTTTGTCGTCCCAATCTTTATGATGAAACCAAATTTCTTGTATCATAATCTTTCCTATAATTATTACCGGAGCAATCCAACCTAATGGATCAAAGAGTTTAGCTATGTCCGAGAATAATTATCGTTTGATTTGGTTTGGATTTATGGTGGACGTGGATACCTTGTAGCAGAAATTATCGGCGACTGGTTGCCAATGCATTCCAAATGTTTTAACTACAGGATCAAAATTCATTTCCTTTGTATACAAGAATTCTAAATGATCTCTTGGCAAATGTTCTAGGAGTCTTGTGGCGTTTGAGGACCACTTTCTTAATGGGAAGCCAGTTTTGGAAAGCATCTTTATTAATTGCGTTTGTAAAGTCATGGCTTCAGAAACTGTATCGGCTCCCGAAAGAATGTGGCCTACATGGAAATCATGTAGAGTTGCTTCACTTGCAATAGGGAATTCTTGTTTCAGATCCTTTGCTGCCTGTTGAAGGTTTTTATTGGCTAAGTATGGTGCTGAACCAGTGCCAAATGTAACAGTATTTAATTCGTATTCCCTTACAGATTCTATGGGTGTTTTGCGCCACAGAATTTTCTGTTATCTCGTTTGAGATTCGTGAATTTTTACTTGGCGGTACATTTTCTCTATGTCCGCGGAAAAGGCAATGTTTTTCAATCTCCATTGGTGTAATATTATTGTCAAATTGTTGTAACGATCGATGCTTCCAGAATCTATAGCTAAAATACCGATAGAAATTCGATTCATTCCATGGCATTGTTTGGCGATTTTTTCCAGTAACTTCTATTCAGTTGTTACTAAGCTTAAAAGATTATTACTTCCATATTTTAGATGAGATGAAAGTATTGTCCTTGGAATTTGAGGAATAGCGCACGAACTCAACTAACCTAGAATTTCTTGCACAAATTACATTTCGCGTACTTAAATTATGACCTTTTTGTATTAACCTAAAATTTCAAAATACAAATTAAACGATTTTTCTTAGAAAGCATAGCGATTCAATCATTAAAAATCAGTTGCCTTTGTTTTTTTTTTTTATTGTGAATATCCTTCTCATAGACTGGTATAAGGAAATCGCAAGATGACCGTATTGAAATACCTAGCAACAGCAGGATGTTCAGCTTGACCATTTGTTTAAATTTGGCTTGCAATTTTCGGTTAAAACAATTGCCTTTAAGTATTCACTGTTGAAAGAGCTAACGGAAATTCGAAATTCAAATCTTTTTTTTTCTTTGAAAATTCTTCAGTTCTCTCCCAAACGTTTTCGTAGGCGGTAGGCGCGCGTCGCTTCGTCTAGTATAATTTTATATTAAATTTAACGCGAGAAGTGACAAAAAAGGAGATTTTACTTTAGTGATAACTATTTTACTTATTTCTAAATAACTTAAATCTAGTTTAACTAACCTAAAACAACGAAATTTTAAGATAAGAACCTACGCTTTAAAAGACTAAAAAACGCGCGTCCCCAAAAAAGGATATATAAATAAAATAAAAAAACTATGTGACAAAGTGACTAAAATAAAACAATATAGCATAAAAAAAAATTACTTGCAAATAAGACTGTGAATAAAAAAAACATGATTAGTGTTAAAATGAATTAAAAAGGTGTGAAATATAACAAAAAAAGGATAAAACCACTTCAAACATCACTGCAGAACAACAACAAGACGCAGATCAAGCATACTTTGCACAATCACCAATCATTCATAATCATCACATTCTGTAAGTCATTCAAACATAATTTCATCTAAAAACACACACGCACACATACACACAACACATACATACACACAACAACACGCCTTGGGAGAGGACTCATCATACAACAATTAAAATTTCATAAAATTTCGCATGCAAATTATTCACTGACGTCACTGGATCATGCAAAGCGAATTCCACGTCACAATCATATCATTGCATGCACCTGTTCATATCCCACGGGATACATTCAAACACACACGCGTTTTAACACACATACACACATCAATCACGCAAATCACGATCGACGCAGAAGATTCATGCAGGACGAAGTCAATATCACCCATACAACACTACAATCAACATCACACATACACACACACACACACAACATTGCATGCACAAATTGCATAAAAACATAAAATATTCATTCAAACATTTAAATTTTTTTATATAAATACACTTCACTAAATACTAACATGAAATAGATATAAATAAGACATGTTATTTAAAATATTATTTTGATTAGTACATATTTATAATAATTTCTTAAAAGTAGGAGTGGCCACCTTTAAGTTTTGTCATATTTTTTTTGATCTTATTATTTAGATTTTTAGTTAAGTTAAAATTTCCTTTTCTTTTTCTTTTTCGTTTGCGCTCATTTTTTTTCTATTAAAACTGGTAATTCTTAAAGAAAATTTGGTTTCATTTTCACCAATTTTTTTTTGATTTGGGACAGAATTGATTACCCTTTTAATATAGGTTCGCTGACCAATATCAGCACCGAAGTTTAAACAACGGTTTCGGCAAATGATCGTTTGTTACGTTAATGTTTAATATGTATTGCTAAGGTAATAGACGAGAGGAGAATGTCCTGAAGGAAGACGAACGAAGGCTATCGCGAAGATTACGATGTGTTACGAATTTTATTCGGTTGTGCTCCCCCTTCCCCTTTTCCCCTTCCTTTGTGATCCTGATCCTTTTTGATTTTGTTGTGTCGTGGCTACCTAAACTGCTAGGGGTGCGATAACCCCCATCTCAGGGCAGTTTGCCACTCTACCCTTTAAATGTGCATACCCCCTTTGTGTATTGGTGACAGGATGAGTAACCCCGACCCGCTGCTGAGCTAGCCCCCCTTTTGGGTATGCCCTCATCCACCGTTCACCATCCCACGCCTGTGAAATGACGATTGCTGAGGCAGCGGCAATCATAGGGTCATTTCGGGGTGTTGTCCTTACACATTTGGCGCCCAACGTGGGGCACGCCTTTCTTAACGATAGGTGCTTCGAGTCCGTTTCATATTTTGGTAAATATATCCGTCCGTTTGATCCCAAATTTTTTCCCGTAAAACTTTAGTTTTAGAAATTTTTGAAAAGAGTTTTCGGCTGCATGTAGTGACGCAGCTTTGTACAGCCTTAAGGTGACATCCTGCCCTACATGCAAATGAGAATTGTTACGTCAGAAGATTAGGAAATTTCAGCAGCATGTAGTGACATTTTATGCTCAACCCCCTGGTGACATACTATCCTACATGCCAAAGAAATTCATATATTTAAGAGAATTCGAAATTAAAACTTTGATGACGATTTTCAGTGCTTGTGTTCGACGCATAACTGAACCATCTCAGTGTATCATTTCGATTTATAATTACTAAGTTTTTTTCCGCGTTTATTCGATAAGTGAGTGACTATCTAGAAAGGGTAATTTGCTTTTCTGATACCTCACAAGATTATCGAATCGTAAAGTAGTTTTGAAAGATTTGTAAATTTTTTTTCTTAAGTTTTATGACAGTAGCTCGTCAAAGTCTAAGCGATGGTAACGACGTTTTCCAGAAGGCATTCTCCTCGTCTTTTGTATGATATTGTTTCTAAAGTAAATTATATTGAAGTATTGAAATACTAAATTTTGATTGCATCGTTTTTGATACATATTTTTTCATTTATAGATAAATTTTAAGAAAATTCGTTCAATCCGTTCGTTTTTTTTTACAAGGTTTGGGTTAGTCTTGTTAAATATACCATACCTAGAACTTAGAAAACTAAAAGTGCTTTACTTGGAAGTTGAGTTTTTGTGCACGTCAAGTTAATTGATCGTGTGTGACCAATAAGTCGTATCAGAAAATTTCACTTTTGATTTTTGATTTTGTTAAATTTTTTCTTAAATTCGAATTTGCCCTCTCGTTTGTGAAATCTTTACGAAGAGAAGAAAATGACTGAACCTGAGCAAACACCGAGAAATCGTGGTGCGATTCCCAAGAGAGTTACTCGAAGTCAGGCAAGAAAAGAGCCAAGATTACTATGGCCAGAAAATACTCCCATGCCCAATGCAAGAGGAGATACGTTACCCCCACCATCATATGGTGAATCAAATAATCCTCCGAGACCGAATATTCCTGCGTTCAGAAGAGTTAGGCAGAGTTTGAATTTCAATGATTTAAACCTCTCATTGCCAAGTGCAATGCCAGAAACTCAGCCTAATCGTTTTCCATCTTCGATAAACCGAACACAAAATTTACAAAATAAATCACAGTTTCCCCCGTCAGCTCAGCCTTATGTCGAATTACCGGAAGGCGGCAATAATCTCCATCCACTTTTAGCACCTCGTCACAACCTTCATGAGGCCCAAGATGTTACAGGAGCAGTTGACTTCAGCGATGTAGGTGGCGAAATCAACACTGGTCTTTCTTGGGACCCGACTTACGATGCGTATATGCAGGCTTTCAATTTTCCTCCTCCGAATCAGCCACCCCCTCAACCAACCATCCCGCGACCAATCCAATCTCTCAATCAAGCATCAAATCACCCATTTAGTCAACCATTTAATCAGCCTCCCCAATCAGACAGGAAGTCAAATATTCAGCTACCACCACAGCAAAACTTGAATGATCATTATGAGCGTCTTGTCCGAGAACAAAGCCATACAATCCGTCGCCTGCAAACGGCGTTGTTTCGAAGAGATGAAAACCGACCAAGTGTCACATTTAGAGCTGATAACCCAAATCACTCCCTATCAGGATAACTTTACTCGGCCACCAACCTATCAGGATAACTTTACTCGGCCACCTCCTCAACCTAACATGTTGTTCAACCGATCCCCCGAATACATTCGTTTCCAACATCCGATGTCCACCTGGCATGTTAAGTTCGATGGGTCTCCGACAGGCATGTCTGCAAACGAGCTCATTTTCCGCTTAGAAGTACTGTGTGATGCAGAAGGCATTTCCCATGAAAATTTGGCTAAGAATTTCCACCGATTCCTTGCTGGTCGAGCAGACTCGTGGTACTGGCATTATCTTCGTAACAATCGTAGGCCAGATTGGTTTACAATAAAATCGGAAGTTCTAAATCAATTTAGAAGCTTAGACACAGACCACGAGATTGTTCGAGCCATTATGTCGCGAAAACAACAACCGCGAGAATCAATTGATGATTTCTTAGCGGCGATCTTATCGATGAATGACCAAATGAGATCCTCTCTTCCCGATATGGAATTGATCGACATCTTGATGAAAAATGTTCTCCCTCGTGTATCAATGATGATATTCCCTGCTAAAGTTTACACCCTTCGGGAATTTAGGGACTTATGCCGAAAAGCGGAATCTCATTTGGGAGTCATACGTTCCCAACCTGCTCCTCAGAATCTCCGATCTGTACATGAACTGGATTATGAATTTTCCGAGGAATTTGACGCTCACATTGACGCTATCAATCGTCCGTCCAATTCACGTGATCCAAAATCGAGAACTTCAATCCCAAGAAGTACATGGAAGTGTTGGAACTGTGACCAACTTGGCCACGGCTATATTGATTGTCCGGAAATGAACCGTCACATTTTTTGTTACGGATGTGGTGCCAAGTCAGTAGTAAAACCAGACTGCCCTAAATGTAGTCCGAAAAACACAGACAGGAGCGGGATGAAGTCCGGGAATCACCGCTCTCCTCAACAAAAACCGGAATAAATTTATCTAAAAATCCTGACAGTCCTATATCACTATTAACTAGACCTAAAGTTCAACCTGATCTTGTCCCTCAAAAACTACGTAATCCAAACATAAAATCTTTACATCAAAGGAAGCTAGAATATGCTCAAGCTCGCGAGGAAATCTTTGGAGTATCGGAACTATCTATTTCAAAACGAAAAATTCGCTCTACCACACGAATTCGACAACATTACCAAGATATGAAAACCAAACGTGACGCAATTATATCCTCGATCATTTCCATAGACGGAGACATAAGGCCATACGCCGAAATTACCATAAATAACCTCAAATTGGTGGGTCTCTTGGACTCCGGTGCAACAGTGAGTTGCTTGGGAAAAGAATGCTTAAATTTAGTGGACAAGCTAAACCTGAAATACCATCGCATTAAATCATCCATAAAAACGGCCGATGGAAATTCGCAACCTGTCGTAGGATATATAAAAACCCCAGTCACTTTTAAAGGCGAAGCGAAGGAGCTCACCTTGTATCTTGTTCCAGGACTTTCGCAGGATCTGTACTTAGGTATAGATTTCTGGCATTCGTTTCACTTATTGCCTAATCAAATTTCGGAACTCGATGTTGACTTGAAAAAGGAAAACCCACACATGCACGATTTGACGCTTTTACAGTCGAGGCAACTTCACGATGCGATTGCTTGTTTCCCCTCTTGTGACACCCTCGGCTTGGGAAAAACCAACTTAGAAGAGCATAAAATAGAACTCAAAGACGCGACACCAATAAAACAGAGGTTCTACCCCGTATCCCCCGCCATACAGAAACTAATGTATGCAGAGTTAGATCGCATGTTGGCTTTGGATGTGATTGAAGAGAGCACAAGCCCGTGGAATTCGCCGGTTGTCCTTGTGAGAAAGCCAGGTAAAGTTAGACTGTGCCTGGACTCTCGCAAGGTCAACTCGGTTACAATCAAGGACGCATATCCCCTTCCCCACGTTGACGGCCTTCTCAGTCGCCTGGAGCAAACACGATTTATCTCCAGCATAGATTTAAAAGACGCCTTCTGGCAAGTTCCGCTTGAGGAGAAATCTCGTGAATATACAGCGTTTACAGTGCCAGGTAGGCCGCTGTATCAATTTAAGGTCATGGCTTTTGGCCTCTGCAACGCGTCGCAACGTATGTGCAGGTTAATCGACAAAGCGTTAAAACCCATGGTAGCCGAACTTCGACCTTACGTCTTTGTGTATTTGGATGACTTGTTGGTAATCGCCCAAAACTTTGAGCTTCATATTCGCGTCTTAACAGAAGTAGCCAGATGCCTTCGTTTAGCTAATTTGACCATCAATGTCAATAAAAGCCACTTCTGCATGAAACAGATCAAATATTTGGGTTTTGTAGTGGGTGGTGAAGGTCTTAAAACTGACCCCTCAAAGGTCGCAGCAATCTCCGAATTTCCTGCACCAAAATCTCAGAAACAAGTTCGAAGATTTTTAGGACTAACTGGGTGGTACAGACGTTTTGTCCCAAATTATGCCGACATTGCTGCTCCCATAACAGACCGTTTGAAAAAGACCACAGGCAAATTTCAATGGACCGATGAAGCCAACGACGCGTTTGAAACTTTAAAAAGATATTTGATTTCCGCGCCAGTTTTAATAAATCCAGACTTTGAAAAACCATTTATTATTAACTGCGATGCGAGTACCTCGGGTATAGGAGGGGTGTTATGTCAGGCGGATGAGCAAGGACAAGAAAGACCAATATCATATGTCTCTTACAAGCTAAACAGTGCACAAAGAAAATACAGCATCACCGAATTAGAGTGTTTAGCAGCGGTTTACTGCATAAAAAAATTCCGAGCATATGTCGAAGGTCATCCTTTCCGCGTGATAACAGACCACGCCAGCCTACGTTGGTTAATGAACCAAAAAGATCTTAACGGTCGTCTGGCTCGATGGGCTCTTAAATTGCAAGGGTTTGATTTTCAAATCGAGCACCGGAAAGGATCAGAAAATGTGGTGCCAGACGCACTGTCCAGGGTTTACGCGGAGGAAATCTCGGGCTCTTTTGAATTCGAAATCGATTTAACATCGCCTGCATTCGCATCAGCAGAATACACTAGCCTGATTGCAAATATTCAAAAGAACCAAGAAATTTTACCTGACGTATGCATTTCCGATGGCTTTGTCTACAAACGTTTAGAACCCAGAACTGGTGAGCCGATCCAAGAGGACAACGCGTGGAAACTATGGGTGCCATCAAGTCTTACATCTGATCTTATATCAGCCGCACACGACCCTCCTTTATTCTCGCACGGTGGAACCAGCAAAACACTGTATCACTTAAGGAAGTGGTATTATTGGCCATCAATGGTGAAAGAGGTGAAAGCATATGTGAGCTCATGTGAGGTGTGCAAAACAACAAAAGCACCCAATGTGACCGTTAGACCTCCGATGGGCGAATTAGTAGAATCTGTCCGACCATGGCAAAAAGTTTATGCAGATCTTCTTGGCCCTTTTCCCAGATCGTCGTCGGGTAACACCATCGTGTTAGTTGTAGTTGACCATTTTACCAAATTTGTCCTACTAAAAGCTTTGCGTCAAGGAACTGCAAAATCCATCGTGTCATATCTAGAGCGCGATCTTCTCTTAACATTTGGTGTGCCAGAGATAATGATCACCGACAATGGCCGCCAATTCATATCATCGGACTTCCAAAATCTATTGCAAAAATACGGCATCAAACATATCCGTACAGCTTCGCATTCACCACAGGTGAATGCTTCCGAAAGGATTAATCGTGTTATAGTTTCCGCAATCAGATCTTATGTAGCAAATAACCATCGTAAGTGGGACAAATATCTAGATGAAATTTCCTGTAGCCTTCGAACATGCGTACATAGTGCCACAAAACAAACGCCTTACTATCTATGCTTTGGACAGAATATGATCACGCATGCCAAAGCATATCCTTTACTTCGACGGTTAAATGTGTTATCTTCTGGCGACATGCAAATAGATTCAGTACCAGATAGTCTTAGAATTGCTAGGGACCAAGTCAGAGTAAATTTAAAGATCGCACACGAAAAATACGAAAAATATTACAATTTGAGGTCAAGAGTTAGAGTCCTAGAGCCTGGACAAATTGTTTATTGCAGAAATTTCGCGCAAAGCGATGCATCCAAAGCTTTTAATGCCAAACTTGCGCCGAAATTTTTGAAATGTAAAATCATTAGAACCATTGGAAATTCGCTGTACGAGGTTGAAGACATGAACGGCAAGGTGTTAGGCAAATATCATGCCAAAGATTTGCGAGAATAAAACCAGGAAAATTCGGTAGAAGAGTTGAAAAGAATTAACCCGGCTAGCAATTTTATCTCAGGGCGTGGTCGAGCCACACGTGAGTTCCCCAAAACATCGATGCGTCTTTTCAACACCTTTGATCACCTGTTAGGTAAACAAATGCGTTGATGGTGTAACGATCGATGCTTCCAGAATCTATAGCTAAAATACCGATAGAAATTCGATTCATTCCATGGCATTGTTTGGCGATTTTTTCCAGTAACTTCTATTCAGTTGTTACTAAGCTTAAAAGATTATTACTTCCATATTTTAGATGAGATGAAAGTATTGTCCTTGGAATTTGAGGAATAGCGCACGAACTCAACTAACCTAGAATTTCTTGCACAAATTACATTTCGCGTACTTAAATTATGACCTTTTTGTATTAACCTAAAATTTCAAAATACAAATTAAACGATTTTTCTTAGAAAGCATAGCGATTCAATCATTAAAAATCAGTTGCCTTTGTTTTTTTTTATTGTGAATATCCTTCTCATAGACTGGTATAAGGAAATCGCAAGATGACCGTATTGAAATACCTAGCAACAGCAGGATGTTCAGCTTGACCATTTGTTTAAATTTGGCTTGCAATTTTCGGTTAAAACAATTGCCTTTAAGTATTCACTGTTGAAAGAGCTAACGGAAATTCGAAATTCAAATCTTTTTTTTTCTTTGAAAATTCTTCAGTTCTCTCCCAAACGTTTTCGTAGGCGGTAGGCGCGCGTCGCTTCGTCTAGTATAATTTTATATTAAATTTAACGCGAGAAGTGACAAAAAAGGAGATTTTACTTTAGTGATAACTATTTTACTTATTTCTAAATAACTTAAATCTAGTTTAACTAACCTAAAACAACGAAATTTTAAGATAAGAACCTACGCTTTAAAAGACTAAAAAACGCGCGTCCCCAAAAAAGGATATATAAAAAAAATAAAAAAACTATGTGACAAAGTGACTAAAATAAAACAATATAGCATAAAAAAAAATTACTTGCAAATAAGACTGTGAATAAAAAAAACATGATTAGTGTTAAAATGAATTAAAAAGGTGTGAAATATAACAAAAAAAGGATAAAACCACTTCAAACATCACTGCAGAACAACAACAAGACGCAGATCAAGCGTCTTCTGTAAGTCATTCAAACATAATTTCATCTAAAAACACACACGCACACATACACACAACACATACATACACACAACAACACGCCTTGGGAGAGGACTCATCATACAACAATTAAAATTTCATAAAATTTCGCATGCAAATTATTCACTGACGTCACTGGATCATGCAAAGCGAATTCCACGTCACAATCATATCATTGCATGCACCTGTTCATATCCCACGGGATACATTCAAACACACACGCGTTTTAACACACATACACACATCAATCACGCAAATCACGATCGACGCAGAAGATTCATGCAGGACGAAGTCAATATCACCCATACAACACTACAATCAACATCACACATACACACACACACACAACATTGCATGCACAAATTACATAAAAACATAAAATATTCATTCAAACATTTAAATTTTTTTATATAAATACACTTCACTAAATACTAACATGAAATAGATATAAATAAGACATGTTATTTAAAATATTATTTTGATTAGTACATATTTATAATAATTTCTTAAAAGTAGGAGTGGCCACCTTTAAGTTTTGTCATATTTTTTTTGATCTTATTATTTAGATTTTTAGTTAAGTTAAAATTTCCTTTTCTTTTTCTTTTTCGTTTGCGCTCATTTTTTTTCTATTAAAACTGGTAATTCTTAAAGAAAATTTGGTTTCATTTTCACCAATTTTTTTTTGATTTGGGACAGAATTGATTACCCTTTTAATATAGGTTCGCTGACCAATATCAGCACCGAAGTTTAAACAACGGTTTCGGCAAATGATCGTTTGTTACGTTAATGTTTAATATGTATTGCTAAGGTAATAGACGAGAGGAGAATGTCCTGAAGGAAGACGAACGAAGGCTATCGCGAAGATTACGATGTGTTACGAATTTTATTCGGTTGTGCTCCCCCTTCCCCTTTTCCCCTTCCTTTGTGATCCTGATCCTTTTTGATTTTGTTGTGTCGTGGCTACCTAAACTGCTAGGGGTGCGATAACCCCCATCTCAGGGCAGTTTGCCACTCTACCCTTTAAATGTGCATACCCCCTTTGTGTATTGGTGACAGGACGAGTAACCCCGACCCGCTGCTGAGCTAGCCCCCCTTTTGGGTATGCCCTCATCCACCGTTCACCATCCCACGCCTGTGAAATGACGATTGCTGAGGCAGCGGCAATCATAGGGTCATTTCGGGGTGTTGTCCTTACATTGTCTTGAATGGTGGGTCCTACATACATGCAGTCATTAAGTTATTTACCTGTACTTGTGCGTTGAAATGCATCGAAAACTACTCTAACTCTAGTTAATGAGCTAGACACTTTTATGACTGCAGGATGAGGTAGATAGTAATTGTCTTCGTATATTGACGACGTAGGAGTGGCATTCTCAAGAAATTGGGGAAACTAAATCTGCATGTTTTAAGGTGAAGTATTCATTTATGACTTTTTGGTATTCGGTGTGAAAGGTTAGATCCTTGGAAAATTTGCGTTTTACTTGGAGGAAACGTGAGAAGGCAGCACCTTTGGAAGTTTCTAGTTCAGGAACGGGGTCCTTCAATGGAAGTGACACGACATGTCGTCATTCCTTTTGACAATAGTGTGTTTGTTCGAATATTTCCTCGCATTTTTCTTCATTTTTTGTAAACCTTGAGATTGAAGGTACCTTCAATCTCCCAAATCTCCCAAAATCTTTTGATTTGATTTTCAAATTCCAGACTACTGTGGAAACTTGTTACTTAGATTGATGTGTGATTTGAGCTAGTAGATTCCGATTATACTACGGCCGATATGATCCAACCTAGATGAGAATTTTGAGCTAACAGAGTTAAGTTGAATTCCTTGTGAATTCCGTTTAATATGATGATTGAATTTACGTCTGCGCCCAAAATTGTGTCTACTTTCCCTGGGGTGTGAAAGTGTGGGTCTGCCAAGGGTAACCTTGACCAATTGGTGAACTTCTGACAATACGCTTTCTTAGGTGGCGTTAATTTTGTCAAAGTCTTGAGAACGTATGCGTCTACGTTTGCATTGAACGTCTCCTCATGGAAAGACGTGATTGAAAATTGTACCTTAGAGGTATAGTTCATTATTGTTTGGCCTCCGAGACCAGAAACTTGTGTATGTATTCTCTGTTTCGGGGTAATCTAATTGTTGCGCTAGAGACTCGGTAATGAAACTTGATTGTGATCCTTGATTGATCAAGGCACGTGCTATGTGGGTTCCCGTATTAGTTTTGATCTTTATCAATGATGTTGCAAGCAATACAAAGGAGTCGGTTTCGGTATTGAGATGTGACATAACGTCTTGAGATTTTTGTTTGGAGGTGCTGGGTTCCTCAACAGAGACAGGATTATTGGATTGTGTGGAAGTTTCTGCTTTGACAATTGTTCTGTGTAAGAACGTATGGTGGCGCTCACCGCACTTGATGCAACTTGAATTACTTGGACATTTGCTAGACATGGTTTGGCCAGAGACAGTTAAAACACCTTCTGTGTTGTTTAATCAGGTTTGCTCGTTTTTCGATACTCATCTTTAAAAACTTGCTACATGAAGAAGAGTTTGAGAACTCTGCTTGAGTTTTAGACTACTCGAAGTGTGGGATGATTTTCTTGGATTAATTAATTCGAGAGTTCGGAATCTTTTTTCTAAGAAAACTTGTAAATCCTTAAATTTAGGTAACTGATCTTGCGCGCGAATGGCTTGTTCCCACAAAACATAACCACTGAATGCAATTTTTGCATTGTAAGGTTAGTTATAATTGCGTCCCATAATTCGGTAGGAGTTTTCAAATTGTTTAAAGTTAAAAGACACTCATTGGTGGTGTCTAATAATCGCTTGATATTTGTTGCATTATCGGTTGTAATAACCGATTTAGACAAAAGTTTCTTTAGTGCAGTAGACACTAAAATGCGTTTATTCCCGTACCGTTGTCTGAGCAATTTCCAGGTTGGTTCGTAGTTGGCTTCAGTAATTTGATAGGTTTGAAGTAAACGTTCAGCTTCTCCTTGAAGTTTGGACTTAAGGTAGTGAAACTTATATACACTTGAAATATTTGAATTGTTATGAATCACAGTTTTGAACAGATCATAAAATGAAGGCCAAGAATGATAATCGCCTGAAAATCGCGGGATTTCAATTGGAGGCAGAGTGATGGGTTTAACGAGCGGAATGCAGTTGACTATCGGTGCTATGGGAACTCGTGGTGAACAACTGGCGGATGCTGATGGGTTTGCCAAGTTATCAGTGTCTTCTGGTAGGCTCGTTGAGTCACTAGGATCTGCTGGCGGGTTCACCGGTGGGTTCGACGACGGGTCTGTTGTTATACCCGTATGGTGAAACCAAAGGGTATATTAACTTTGCTTTACCGTTTGTAACGCCAAGATCCCGTCATCACACACAAAAATGAATTACACCAGTGTGTTTAGAATGATAAAAAAAATTGAATTTTGCATGTCCGTCCGTCTGTCTGTCCGTCTGTCTGTCTGTTTGTCTGTGGCGCGGATTGCGGGCGCACGGATTGAGCTAGAGACTTGAAATTTTGCGCAGATCCGTTTTTCGTAAAATGCGAGGCTAAGTTCGTTAATGGGCAAAAATGGACCATTAGGGGGGGTACCCCCCATACGAACGAAAACGTTTTTTGCGAATATCTCAAAAACGGTACATGTTATCAAAAAAGTTCAAGAACAAAAGTTATTTAGAATATTATTCTATATCAAAATCCGATTGGAATAAATTTTAAAAAATCTTATTGAAAAGTTTGACTTCAAAGAGGAATTTTGATACAACTGTTCGCAGTAATTAAACTTATAATATTGCAGCGTATAAAGTATTTTACGAACGAATTTTAACAATTGTAGCACTTTTATACCCTATATGGGGAAACTAAAAGGCTATACGCCAACAGCCTGTGGTTATACACAACAATGAATTCCGCCAGTGTGTTTAGAAGACATGAAAAAATTGATGTATGGATATCCATCCGAAAAAAACATTTTTTCAGTTTTTCGAGGACGGACCGTTAGATACTACATCGGAAAGGTGTAAAATAATATCTAACATTAATATTGTCTATAATTCAATTCTTATATTCCTTCTTATGAAAGTTAAACATGAAAACCGAGCGATACTTTGAACCTCGGGCTAATATTGTCTTTATCAAAAACATTTTTCACTCTTCGAAACTTTTGTCATAGGGCGAATATAATTTTGATGATTTACTGACAAAAAAATTACTTAAATAATTTTAAAATAAGTACCTACTTAAATAATTAAAACATCCGTTAAATATTGGACTACTTGCACCTTAGGTACAAAACGCCAAAAAACCCATTTGCCCAGAAAATACTCATATCAGGTAAATTGAAAATTATAGTAATTAAGGACATCATTATGACTAACACACCTTTTGGAAAAAAATGGATTTTTGGAAAATGCTGGTTGTAAAAGTCATAACAATAATCTCATTAAAAACCTCATTAGGTTTTTAATGAGATTATTGTTATGGCTCTTACAACCGGGATTTTCCAAAAATCCATGTTTCCCCAAAAGGTGTTTGTCATAATAATGCCCTTAATTACTAGAATTTTTAATTTACCTGACATATATTGTAATTAAGGACATCATTATATATTGGAACAAAATGGATTGTTATCGTTAGTTGTTTTAGATACACCAGCAAGTTAAGATCTTAACTTTTAAAGTGACTTTAAAACAACATTTTTAATCAACAATTTAAAATCTGTTCTGTGAGGTGAACATAACTTTTAGTTAAGTGAAATTAAAAATTTTCTGAAACTGAGGATATTTAATCAACAATTTAAAATCTGTTCTGTGAGGTGAACATAACTTTTAGTTAAGTGAAATTAAAAATTTCCTGAAACTGAGGATATTTAATCAACAATTTAAAATCTGTTCTGTGAGGTGAACATAACTTTTAGTTAAGTGAAATTAAAAATTTCCTGAAACTGAGGATATTTAATCAACAATTTAAAATCTGTTCTGTGAAGTGAACATAACTTTTGGTGAAGTGAACCTAAAAATTTCCTGAAACTGAGGATATATTTTTAAATTTAGTGCAATTTTCTTCATTGCTCTAGGTAAGCTAATATATCTTTTTTTCTTTCTGGAATTATAAATTTGCTTCGATTTTTGTTAAAATGCCTAAATTACGAAAACAATCTGTTAGCCAAAGAAAAACGGTTAGAACCCAATCAATGCGTATAAACCGTCGAAATAGCCAACATCGAAATGCTGAACGCATTCGAGACGGCATTGCGCGAAATTTGGCACGGTCTAACGAGTCTTATCGCGCTTTAGAACAGGAACGTGATACCGCGCAACATTCCGTTAGGCGCCAGGACCCTGAATATCGTGATCGGGAACAGGGACGTGATACCGCGCAACATTCCCGTAGGCGGCAAGACCCTGAATATCGTGATCGGGAACAGGGACGTGATACCGCGCAACATTCCCGTAGGCGGCAAGACCCTGAATATCGTGATCGGGAACAGGGATGTGATACCGCGCAACATTCCCGTAGGCGGCAAGACCCTGAATATCGTGATCGGGAACAGGGACGTAATACCGAGGAACATTCCCTCAGGCGCCAAGACCCTGAATATCGTGATCGGGAACAGGGACGTGATACCGCGCAACATTCCCTCAGGCGCCAAGACCCTGAATATCGTGATCGGGAACAGGGACGTGATACCGCGCAACATTCCCGTAGGCGGCAAGACCCTGAATATCGTGATCGGGAACAGGGACGTGATACCGCGCAACATTCCGTTAGGCGACAGGATCTCGAATATCGTGATCGGGAACAGGGACGTAATACCGAGGAACATTCCCTCAGGCGCCAAGACCCTGAATATCGTGATCGGGAACAGGGACGTGATACCGCGCAACATTCCCTCAGGCGCCAAGACCCTGAATATCGTGATCGGGAACAGGGATGTGATACCGCGCAACATTCCCGTAGGCGGCAAGACCCTGAATATCGTGATCGGGAACAGGGACGTGATACCGCGCAACATTCCGTTAGGCGCCAGGATCTCGAATATCGTGATCGCGAACAGGGACGTAATACCGAGGACCATTCCTTCAGGCGCCAAGACCCTGAATATCGTGATCGGGAACAGGGACGTAATACCGAGGAACATTCCCTCAGGCGCCAAGACCCTGAATATCGTGATCGGGAACAGGGACGTGATACCGCGCAACATTCCCTCAGGCGCCAAGACCCTGAATATCGTGATCGGGAACAGGGATGTGATACCGCGCAACATTCCCTCAGGCGCCAAGACCCTGAATATCGTGATCGGGAACAAGAACGTAACACTGCGGCTAGAGTACTCAGACGCTCCGACCGGGTCTGGAGGCGACAAGAACAACGTAGCAATACTATTTCCCAAATAACGCGTCGTGAAACTATACGCGGAATCACATCTCGCCGTGTAACTTTGTCAAATGAGAGGGTTCGACGTCACAGAAATATACCCAGCAATCGTCAAGCAGAAACCGTGAGGCAGTCCCGTCGTAACATCGCATCGCGAGCCATAATGGAGCCCGAACAACGCGAGGAATATTTGCAAGATGAAAGAAATCGGAATCGCGAACGCTTTTTTACTAATTATTCTGATATAATACGGCAGGGTCCAACCGAAATTTGTATATGTTGCGGGGGGTTATGGTTTCCGTCTGACATTAAAAAAATTCAAAAACAACCACTTCTTCGGAAACACCTAAATAATCCAGAATTCGTTGTCAAAACATTTTATCTATCCGAGAAATTCCCTAGTCGGATCGATACATATACTTTTTGCCAAAACTGCCATAGGGTAATTATTAGTGGACAAATTCCCAATATTTGCCTAGCAAATGGTCTTGATTTTCCTGTGATACCCGAATGTCTTCAAGGACTGGAGTGCCTAGAACAACGGTTAATAGCCCCCCGAATTCCATTTATGCAAATCAGAGCCTTAGGTTGTGACCGACAGTGCGGGTTAAAAGGGGCTTGTGTCAATGTTCCTATTTCCCTTAACACCACAGTTAGTGCACTTCCTAGAACTTTTGATAACACTCACGTTATTCAGGTTCACTTAAAGCGTAGATTACAATACGCCCATAGTTTTTTGGTCGAAAGCATTCGTCCATCCAAAGTTTTTGCCGCAATCCAATATTTAATAAGGCAGCCCTTATACATTGAAGATGGTGTGACCTTGTCGGACAATTGGTTACAGCAATATCCTAATCCTGATGATAGAGCAACGTTTACAGTCACACAACAAGACAGAGAAATTGTCAATTCTCTATTAGATAGAACTATTGAAGAAAATATCGACAATATTGACCAATTAGATCCTGAAGACGTCAACCCGGGAGGGCAAGAGACCCTTCTCGAAAATATTCCACTGGAAAATATTGCCCTAGCTCCTGGTGAAGGTCAAAGACCGGTCGATTTAGTTTTCGATAGACATGCAGAGAATTATCTTTCCCCTCCATATATTGTGGACAACCTCGGCTAACAAATTTAACCTATAGCAAAATCGCGCGTTCCGAAATTCGACGGTATGATCGTCGATGCACTACAAATGAAAAGATCTTTTATACGTACAAAAAAAAAGAGCTTATCTCTATCAAAAACTCTATTTCAATTTGCCTAAGGAAAAAGAGTCGCGGTAGTCGTTCCCACACAGCTGGAGATTTGGTTAATGATAGCCACGTGGAAAATTTAATACAGCACGACGAAGGGTATAAAATTTTTAAAAATTTAAGATCGTCCCCATCCCATTGGGAGTCCGAAAAGAAAAAAGTGGTTCTATGATTCGGCAATTTGGAATTCCCACTTTTTTCATCACCCTCTCGGCTGCCGAAACAAAGTGGTCCGAACTCCTTTGTATCTTATCTAAAGTCATTGATAAGAGGGAGATCTCACCTAGTGATGCAGAAAATTTAGATTTCAGCACGAAAGCTAGACTCATTAGATCAGATCCAGTCACGTGTTCGAGATATTTTGATCATCGCTTTCGCGTCCTGTTCAAACTTTTCAAGCAGCCGGGAGTAATTTTTGGTGATTCCCATGTAATTAACTATTATTTTCGTGTTGAATTCCAACACCGTGGTTCTCCCCATGTCCATGGATTGTACTGGCTTCATAATGCCCCAAGTTTTGATCTCTCTGACATTTCCACTTACCCATCTGTAGAGAATTTCATTGATACTCATATTTCTACGTCCACCCAGAATAGTGATTTGGCAGAATACTTAGTCTACCAGAAGCACTCTCACGCGAGATCCTGTTTAAGGGAAATTAGAGGACAGAAGTTTTGTCGATTCGGCATGCCATATCCTCCAATGGATAAAACCATTATTCTTACTCCACTCGACAATTCTGAAACTTCTAATACTCATAACGAAAATTATGATAAAATTAGAGAATATTTGAATGAAGCAGCAAAAACCACGTCCATTCCCAATTGCTCATTCGATACGTTTCTAGGAAATATTGAGATGTCTAGAGATTCTTATATTTCGGCGCTTCGGGCAAATTTAAAAAAGCCCACCATTTTTCTCAAAAGATCTTTAGATGCAATTATGCTGAACGCATACAATCCTTGTATTCTCAGTTTGCACCGAGCAAACATGGACATTCAGTTTGTAATGGATGCTTATGCTTGTTGCGGTTATATTGTTAATTATATTAACAAATCTAACAAAGGAGTATCCAAACTTATGCGGGAAGTCATGGACGAGATCTCAAGCGGCAATTATACTGTTAAACAAAAACTCCAATATCTAGGGAATAAATTTATTCATGGGCTAGAAATCTCAGCTCAGGAAGCAGTGTATAATATTCTCGGCATTCGGATGTCAGAAAGTAGTAATGCGGTTGAGTTTATTAACACCAGTCCCCCAAATGAACGTGTCCGTATTGTTAAATCTCAAAAACAGTTGAGAGAACTAGCGCAAGATTCAACTGATATTTTCGTTTCAAATTTACTGGACCACTATGTACAGCGTCCTGACTCCCTCGAAAATATATCTCTTGCTGAATTCACCGCATACCATAAATTTTCATCTGTCCGTTCATCAAATCCCAATAATGATGATGGAGAAGGAAATGAGGAAGTTACCGGCGAGCCACTACGGCTTAAGGATTCCAGCGGATTCTTACGAAAAAGAATCAAACCCTGTGTCATTCGGTATCGCAGATATAAAATGATTCAGGAACGCGATAATTATTTTCGAGAACAGGTCATGCTTTTCTTGCCTTGGCGCAATGAAGAACGTGATATTTTGCAGCAAAATTGTGAGACTCTCTGTCAACAATATCTCATTGCGATTAATACTGTTCGTCGCAAGTTCAATTGTTTTGAGAATGACGATGAGCTTGACAATGCCCTAATCGCTGCACAAAATGAAAGATTTCTTGAAAATACCGAAGAAATTCAGAATGACGACGATCCGGATCTTCGCCCCTTTCAAATCCCAAATGTGGAACCGAATGTCCGAATAATAGATGATAATGTTCCCCAGGATAACGAAACCCGTGTAATAAAATTGCCACCACTAATTTCCGATCTAGACTTTTCCCAAATTATTCGATCATTAAATACCGAGCAGAGGCTGTATTTTAACCACGTTTTACATAACATAAAAAATGGAACAAACTTTTATGAATTTGTTAGCGGGGGAGCTGGGAAAGGAAAGAGTAGACTAATTACTGCACTCTATAATGCGTTGACCAAACGACTTAATTCGCGACCTGGAGCCAACCCTGATGATGTCAAGGTCGTTTTATGCGCACCTACAGGAAAAGCTGCTTTTAATATAAATGGAGCTACCCTTCATTCTATATTTTCTTTACCCATCAACCAATCACATTCGGAAATTAGGCCCCTTAGCAGCGACATTGCTAATACAATTTATTCAAAGCTCCAAAATCTTCAATTAATTATAATCGACGAGATATCAATGGTGGGTGCTAAAATGCTATCCCACATCGATTCCAGATTAAAGCAGATTTTTAGAAGTACATCTCTATTTGGTGGCAAATCTGTTATAGTTTTTGGAGATCTAAGACAACTTGCTCCTGTTGGGGATAGATGGGTGTTTCAATCTAGTAGGAATGATGTGTATGGCATTGTAGCTGGATCAACATTGTGGAATCTTTTTAAATTTTTCCCACTCATTAAAATAATGCGACAAAGGGATGACTTAAATTTCGCTACCGCCCTCAATAACATGGCGCTTGGGAAAATGACAAGTACTGATATAGCGCTTTTCAAGTCAAGAGAATGCACCCCCGAAGCAGTTCCTCAGGAGGCCATACATTTATTCAAATCAAACGACGATGTAAATGAATTCAACACGTATAGATTAAACTTAATCCAATCTGATCCTGTAATCTCAGAGGCCGAGGACAAAGTCAAAGGGCCAATTCCGGAAAATTCGCGAAACCAGATTGCAGATCGGGCTAAAGAATTAAAAACTTCTGAGACTCTTGGATTGCCATCAAATCTTCTGTTAAAGAAAACCGCCAAGTATATGATAACAGTAAATATCAATACTGCTGACGGGTTAGTTAATGGCGCAACAGGGCAGTTAATGGATATAGAATTCGGGGTACTCGGAAATGGTGCTCGCGTGCCAATTCGAACACTGCGCTTGTGAGAAAAAATACATATAATCAAAACTAAAGGAAATAATATTGCCTACATTTTTAATTTTAGGTGAACTCCACCTCAACTCATACTCTCGTTTACAGTTAAGTTCGATTTCTTAACTTTGCTCGATTGGATATTGTTAGGGATCTAAAAAAAATCCCCCTTATTTTTTTGTTTGGTAGAATACCGTCCGGTCGGCGGAGGGGAGGGGATCAAAGTCGGCGAAAACTCGAAATCACAAAAACTTTAAATATTTGTAACGGCTTAACCGATTGAAATGATATTGAACATTTTCGAAAGGTAACTCCTTGTCACAAAAAAATATTTTTAGACTTCCTCTCCCTCCCCCTCACCGTCATATTGTAAAATTCAATTTAGTGACAATATAAATAAAATTTGGGGGTAAATGCGTTATTTAAAAAAAAAATCAAAAAAAATCGAATACAAGAAAATTGTATATATTTTACTGATTTTCGATTGGTTTTTATGTATTCTGTACATAATATTAATTCAAAAGTTTTAAGAGTTTAAAATTAATTAGAAATTCATTTAAAAGAAAAAGTTTTTTTTTCTTTGAGAAAGTGTCCGTCTGGAATAAATCTGTGAAAATTTTGAGTCTCTGGAAGTATTTTGACACTTTCAAACCTTCTTTGAAGTTGTTGCTGTTTTTCTTGAGATATTTTAAATTTTGTCACTAAATTGAATTTTACAATATGATGGGGAGGGGGAAGGAGAGGAAGTCAAAAAATATTTTTTTGTGACAAGGAATTACCTTTCTAAAATGTTCAATATCATCTCAATCGGTTAAGCTGTTACAAATTTTTAAAGTTTTTGTGATTTCGAGTTTTTGCCGACTTTGACCCCCTCCTCTCCGCCTACTGGATGTTATTCCGCGAAACAAAAAAATATGGGCATCTTTTTTTACTACATCCAAATAAAAAAAGTTGAAGAAAAACAAAGGTGACTTCCAAGCTCCATTCAAGTCAAGTATGAATTGGTGTGGAATTCACCCTTAACCCTCTAGTAGGCCAATTTTTTTCAATAAGAAACAATTAGAGCAGGTTAATTGTGCTTCAGAAAACTCAGAACGGAAACCCTTTTGTCCCTAGGTAGTGGTTTGAGTTGCCAGCAGCCGGAAAAAGAGAGCGTATCTAGAAACACACTTGGCGCGGTAGGAGGTTGATAATTAGAAAAAAGTCAGCTGTATCTGTAGATACACTTGCCTACTAGAGGGTTAATGGTTTTTACATATCTCTAACGGTTCATCATGAGAAAATTTGAAAAACATTATTTTTCACATATTTTTTCGGAAACTTTAAATATCACAGAATAAAGTCATGTAATGCTCACATCTTTTTTTGAATTGTTTAAATCATATTTTAAATTGTTTAAATAAAATACATTTACTTGCTTTATCAAACTACAATTCTGTGGAAATTTGATAAAACCTGAAACTTACATTCTCAAAGCAATTTAATAATATGAACAAAATATAACAAGATAAAATTTTTAGTTTGCTGATTATTTTAACGTTTAAAGTTTAAAATAAATTTTGAATTAACGAACAAACTAAAAATTTTGTCATGTCACACATTTATTGTAAGCAACCAAAATATTCAAATCGAAAACCTGTATTTTTTATACGCACACACAAAAACACACACACACACACAATACAAACACACAAAAAAAATATCAGTTGTGGTCAACACAAAACTTTCTTCTACAAAATCTACGACTCTGTGCAATTTACGCTAGAGCCCTGTCGCGTTGTCAACCTAAGACGACCTCCCAATAAATTGTTGGTTCAACCAAAAATTACAAAAACGTACAAAATTTGAGATAACTTGAGAACGGTAAAAGATATCAATTTACGGTAAATGGCAAAAATGTAGAAAATGTTAACATCTTTAATTATTCCTTTAACTGATTTGTCGAAAAACCGTTAGTTTGCAAATTATTCGCAAAAATATGATTTTTTACATATTAATGAAAATATCTCAATAACGGTAAAATATAACGGATAACGGTAAAAGACAAAATTGTGCAGAATGCCATTCTCATTCATTCACTTCATACATTCAGTTAGCAAAAACCCGTTAGTTTTCGAGATAATCGCAAAAAACTGTTTTTTTTGGAAAACACGGTTTATCTCGATAACAGGTGGAGATATCGAGTTATAGCTAAAGACAAAAGTGTGGGAAATTTTATTTTCTCCAAGTTTTGTCATACTTAAGGCCACTAAAAAACGCGTAGTTTGGGAGTAAATCGAGAAAAACGAAATTGCGATTTTTGAAAAACCGCCATTTTGGATACTTCCGGTTAACGGATTTCCACCAAAAGTTGATAGGATCGTCCCATTTCAGGACCCAACATGCCTATAAAATTTCATGGCGCTAGCTCTATTAGTTTTTGAGAAATCTTGTACACAGACTGACAGACAGACTGACAGACTGACAGACTGACAGACTGACAGACTGACAGACTGACAGACTGACAGACTGACAGACTGACAGACTGACAGACTGACAGACTGACAGACTGACAGACTGACAGACTGACAGACTGACAGACTGACAGACTGACAGACTGACAGACTGACAGACTGACAGACTGACAGACTGACAGACTGACAGACTGACAGACTGACAGACTGACAGACTGACAGACTGACAGACTGACAGACTGACAGACTGACAGACTGACAGACTGACAGACTGACAGACTGACAGACTGACAGACTGACAGACTGACAGACTGACAGACTGACAGACTGACAGACTGACAGACTGACAGACTGACAGACTGACAGACTGACAGACTGACAGACTGACAGACTGACAGACTGACAGACTGACAGACTGACAGACTGACAGACTGACAGACTGACAGACTGACAGACTGACAGACTGACAGACTGACAGACTGACAGACTGACAGACTGACAGACTGACAGACTGACAGACTGACAGACTGACAGACTGACAGACTGACAGACTGACAGACTGACAGACTGACAGACTGACAGACTGACAGACTGACAGACTGACAGACTGACAGACTGACAGACTGACAGACTGACAGACTGACAGACTGACAGACTGACAGACTGACAGACTGACAGACTGACAGACTGACAGACTGACAGACTGACAGACTGACAGACTGACAGACTGACAGACTGACAGACTGACAGACTGACAGACTGACAGACTGACAGACTGACAGACTGACAGACTGACAGACTGACAGACTGACAGACTGACAGACTGACAGACTGACAGACTGACAGACTGACAGACTGACAGACTGACAGACTGACAGACTGACAGACTGACAGACTGACAGACTGACAGACTGACAGACTGACAGACTGACAGACTGACAGACTGACAGACTGACAGACTGACAGACTGACAGACTGACAGACTGACAGACTGACAGACTGACAGACTGACAGACTGACAGACTGACAGACTGACAGACTGACAGACTGACAGACTGACAGACTGACAGACTGACAGACTGACAGACTGACAGACTGACAGACTGACAGACTGACAGACTGACAGACTGACAGACTGACAGACTGACAGACTGACAGACTGACAGACTGACAGACTGACAGACTGACAGACTGACAGACTGACAGACTGACAGACTGACAGACTGACAGACTGACAGACTGACAGACTGACAGACTGACAGACTGACAGACTGACAGACTGACAGACTGACAGACTGACAGACTGACAGACTGACAGACTGACAGACTGACAGACTGACAGACTGACAGACTGACAGACTGACAGACTGACAGACTGACAGACTGACAGACTGACAGACTGACAGACTGACAGACTGACAGACTGACAGACTGACAGACTGACAGACTGACAGACTGACAGACTGACAGACTGACAGACTGACAGACTGACAGACTGACAGACTGACAGACTGACAGACTGACAGACTGACAGACTGACAGACTGACAGACTGACAGACTGACAGACTGACAGACTGACAGACTGACAGACTGACAGACTGACAGACTGACAGACTGACAGACTGACAGACTGACAGACTGACAGACTGACAGACTGACAGACTGACAGACTGACAGACTGACAGACTGACAGACTGACAGACTGACAGACTGACAGACTGACAGACTGACAGACTGACAGACTGACAGACTGACAGACTGACAGACTGACAGACTGACAGACTGACAGACTGACAGACTGACAGACTGACAGACTGACAGACTGACAGACTGACAGACTGACAGACTGACAGACTGACAGACTGACAGACTGACAGACTGACAGACTGACAGACTGACAGACTGACAGACTGACAGACTGACAGACTGACAGACTGACAGACTGACAGACTGACAGACTGACAGACTGACAGACTGACAGACTGACAGACTGACAGACTGACAGACTGACAGACTGACAGACTGACAGACTGACAGACTGACAGACTGACAGACTGACAGACTGACAGACTGACAGACTGACAGACTGACAGACTGACAGACTGACAGACTGACAGACTGACAGACTGACAGACTGACAGACTGACAGACTGACAGACTGACAGACTGACAGACTGACAGACTGACAGACTGACAGACTGACAGACTGACAGACTGACAGACTGACAGACTGACAGACTGACAGACTGACAGACTGACAGACTGACAGACTGACAGACTGACAGACTGACAGACTGACAGACTGACAGACTGACAGACTGACAGACTGACAGACTGACAGACTGACAGACTGACAGACTGACAGACTGACAGACTGACAGACTGACAGACTGACAGACTGACAGACTGACAGACTGACAGACTGACAGACTGACAGACTGACAGACTGACAGACTGACAGACTGACAGACTGACAGACTGACAGACTGACAGACTGACAGACTGACAGACTGACAGACTGACAGACTGACAGACTGACAGACTGACAGACTGACAGACTGACAGACTGACAGACTGACAGACTGACAGACTGACAGACTGACAGACTGACAGACTGACAGACTGACAGACTGACAGACTGACAGACTGACAGACTGACAGACTGACAGACTGACAGACTGACAGACTGACAGACTGACAGACTGACAGACTGACAGACTGACAGACTGACAGACTGACAGACTGACAGACTGACAGACTGACAGACTGACAGACTGACAGACTGACAGACTGACAGACTGACAGACTGACAGACTGACAGACTGACAGACTGACAGACTGACAGACTGACAGACTGACAGACTGACAGACTGACAGACTGACAGACTGACAGACTGACAGACTGACAGACTGACAGACTGACAGACTGACAGACTGACAGACTGACAGACTGACAGACTGACAGACTGACAGACTGACAGACTGACAGACTGACAGACTGACAGACTGACAGACTGACAGACTGACAGACTGACAGACTGACAGACTGACAGACTGACAGACTGACAGACTGACAGACTGACAGACTGACAGACTGACAGACTGACAGACTGACAGACTGACAGACTGACAGACTGACAGACTGACAGACTGACAGACTGACAGACTGACAGACTGACAGACTGACAGACTGACAGACTGACAGACTGACAGACTGACAGACTGACAGACTGACAGACTGACAGACTGACAGACTGACAGACTGACAGACTGACAGACTGACAGACTGACAGACTGACAGACTGACAGACTGACAGACTGACAGACTGACAGACTGACAGACTGACAGACTGACAGACTGACAGACTGACAGACTGACAGACTGACAGACTGACAGACTGACAGACTGACAGACTGACAGACTGACAGACTGACAGACTGACAGACTGACAGACTGACAGACTGACAGACTGACAGACTGACAGACTGACAGACTGACAGACTGACAGACTGACAGACTGACAGACTGACAGACTGACAGACTGACAGACTGACAGACTGACAGACTGACAGACTGACAGACTGACAGACTGACAGACTGACAGACTGACAGACTGACAGACTGACAGACTGACAGACTGACAGACTGACAGACTGACAGACTGACAGACTGACAGACTGACAGACTGACAGACTGACAGACTGACAGACTGACAGACTGACAGACTGACAGACTGACAGACTGACAGACTGACAGACTGACAGACTGACAGACTGACAGACTGACAGACTGACAGACTGACAGACTGACAGACTGACAGACTGACAGACTGACAGACTGACAGACTGACAGACTGACAGACTGACAGACTGAC
Organism: Chrysopilus asiliformis; assembly: GCA_964034945.1. Lineage (NCBI taxonomy): Eukaryota > Metazoa > Arthropoda > Insecta > Diptera > Rhagionidae > Chrysopilus > Chrysopilus asiliformis. Next base: position 42,093,523 of record OZ035962.1, read on the forward strand.
AGACTGACAGACTGACAGACTGACAGACTGACAGACTGACAGACTGACAGACTGACAGACTGACAGACTGACAGACTGACAGACTGACAGACTGACAGACTGACAGACTGACAGACTGACAGACTGACAGACTGACAGACTGACAGACTGACAGACTGACAGACTGACAGACTGACAGACTGACAGACTGACAGACTGACAGACTGACAGACTGACAGACTGACAGACTGACAGACTGACAGACTGACAGACTGACAGACTGACAGACTGACAGACTGACAGACTGACAGACTGACAGACTGACAGACTGACAGACTGACAGACTGACAGACTGACAGACTGACAGACTGACAGACTGACAGACTGACAGACTGACAGACTGACAGACTGACAGACTGACAGACTGACAGACTGACAGACTGACAGACTGACAGACTGACAGACTGACAGACTGACAGACTGACAGACTGACAGACTGACAGACTGACAGACTGACAGACTGACAGACTGACAGACTGACAGACTGACAGACTGACAGACTGACAGACTGACAGACTGACAGACTGACAGACTGACAGACTGACAGACTGACAGACTGACAGACTGACAGACTGACAGACTGACAGACTGACAGACTGACAGACTGACAGACTGACAGACTGACAGACTGACAGACTGACAGACTGACAGACTGACAGACTGACAGACTGACAGACTGACAGACTGACAGACTGACAGACTGACAGACTGACAGACTGACAGACTGACAGACTGACAGACTGACAGACTGACAGACTGACAGACTGACAGACTGACAGACTGACAGACTGACAGACTGACAGACTGACAGACTGACAGACTGACAGACTGACAGACTGACAGACTGACAGACTGACAGACTGACAGACTGACAGACTGACAGACTGACAGACTGACAGACTGACAGACTGACAGACTGACAGACTGACAGACTGACAGACTGACAGACTGACAGACTGACAGACTGACAGACTGACAGACTGACAGACTGACAGACTGACAGACTGACAGACTGACAGACTGACAGACTGACAGACTGACAGACTGACAGACTGACAGACTGACAGACTGACAGACTGACAGACTGACAGACTGACAGACTGACAGACTGACAGACTGACAGACTGACAGACTGACAGACTGACAGACTGACAGACTGACAGACTGACAGACTGACAGACTGACAGACTGACAGACTGACAGACTGACAGACTGACAGACTGACAGACTGACAGACTGACAGACTGACAGACTGACAGACTGACAGACTGACAGACTGACAGACTGACAGACTGACAGACTGACAGACTGACAGACTGACAGACTGACAGACTGACAGACTGACAGACTGACAGACTGACAGACTGACAGACTGACAGACTGACAGACTGACAGACTGACAGACTGACAGACTGACAGACTGACAGACTGACAGACTGACAGACTGACAGACTGACAGACTGACAGACTGACAGACTGACAGACTGACAGAGACAGACTGACAGACTGACAGACTGACAGACTGACAGACTGACAGACTGACAGACTGACAGACTGACAGACTGACAGACTGACAGACTGACAGACTGACAGACTGACAGACTGACAGACTGACAGACTGACAGACTGACAGACTGACAGACTGACAGACTGACAGACTGACAGACTGACAGACTGACAGACTGACAGACTGACAGACTGACAGACTGACAGACTGACAGACTGACAGACTGACAGACTGACAGACTGACAGACTGACAGACTGACAGACTGACAGACTGACAGACTGACAGACTGACAGACTGACAGACTGACAGACTGACAGACTGACAGACTGACAGACTGACAGACTGACAGACTGACAGACTGACAGACTGACAGACTGACAGACTGACAGACTGACAGACTGACAGACTGACAGACTGACAGACTGACAGACTGACAGACTGACAGACTGACAGACTGACAGACTGACAGACTGACAGACTGACAGACTGACAGACTGACAGACTGACAGACTGACAGACTGACAGACTGACAGACTGACAGACTGACAGACTGACAGACTGACAGACTGACAGACTGACAGACTGACAGACTGACAGACTGACAGACTGACAGACTGACAGACTGACAGACTGACAGACTGACAGACTGACAGACTGACAGACTGACAGACTGACAGACTGACAGACTGACAGACTGACAGACTGACAGACTGACAGACTGACAGACTGACAGACTGACAGACTGACAGACTGACAGACTGACAGACTGACAGACTGACAGACTGACAGACTGACAGACTGACAGACTGACAGACTGACAGACTGACAGACTGACAGACTGACAGACTGACAGACTGACAGACTGACAGACTGACAGACTGACAGACTGACAGACTGACAGACTGACAGACTGACAGACTGACAGACTGACAGACTGACAGACTGACAGACTGACAGACTGACAGACTGACAGACTGACAGACTGACAGACTGACAGACTGACAGACTGACAGACTGACAGACTGACAGACTGACAGACTGACAGACTGACAGACTGACAGACTGACAGACTGACAGACTGACAGACTGACAGACTGACAGACTGACAGACTGACAGACTGACAGACTGACAGACTGACAGACTGACAGACTGACAGACTGACAGACTGACAGACTGACAGACTGACAGACTGACAGACTGACAGACTGACAGACTGACAGACTGACAGACTGACAGACTGACAGACTGACAGACTGACAGACTGACAGACTGACAGACTGACAGACTGACAGACTGACAGACTGACAGACTGACAGACTGACAGACTGACAGACTGACAGACTGACAGACTGACAGACTGACAGACTGACAGACTGACAGACTGACAGACTGACAGACTGACAGACTGACAGACTGACAGACTGACAGACTGACAGACTGACAGACTGACAGACTGACAGACTGACAGACTGACAGACTGACAGACTGACAGACTGACAGACTGACAGACTGACAGACTGACAGACTGACAGACTGACAGACTGACAGACTGACAGACTGACAGACTGACAGACTGACAGACTGACAGACTGACAGACTGACAGACTGACAGACTGACAGACTGACAGACTGACAGACTGACAGACTGACAGACTGACAGACTGACAGACTGACAGACTGACAGACTGACAGACTGACAGACTGACAGACTGACAGACTGACAGACTGACAGACTGACAGACTGACAGACTGACAGACTGACAGACTGACAGACTGACAGACTGACAGACTGACAGACTGACAGACTGACAGACTGACAGACTGACAGACTGACAGACTGACAGACTGACAGACTGACAGACTGACAGACTGACAGACTGACAGACTGACAGACTGACAGACTGACAGACTGACAGACTGACAGACTGACAGACTGACAGACTGACAGACTGACAGACTGACAGACTGACAGACTGACAGACTGACAGACTGACAGACTGACAGACTGACAGACTGACAGACTGACAGACTGACAGACTGACAGACTGACAGACTGACAGACTGACAGACTGACAGACTGACAGACTGACAGACTGACAGACTGACAGACTGACAGACTGACAGACTGACAGACTGACAGACTGACAGACTGACAGACTGACAGACTGACAGACTGACAGACTGACAGACTGACAGACTGACAGACTGACAGACTGACAGACTGACAGACTGACAGACTGACAGACTGACAGACTGACAGACTGACAGACTGACAGACTGACAGACTGACAGACTGACAGACTGACAGACTGACAGACTGACAGACTGACAGACTGACAGACTGACAGACTGACAGACTGACAGACTGACAGACTGACAGACTGACAGACTGACAGACTGACAGACTGACAGACTGACAGACTGACAGACTGACAGACTGACAGACTGACAGACTGACAGACTGACAGACTGACAGACTGACAGACTGACAGACTGACAGACTGACAGACTGACAGACTGACAGACTGACAGACTGACAGACTGACAGACTGACAGACTGACAGACTGACAGACTGACAGACTGACAGACTGACAGACTGACAGACTGACAGACTGACAGACTGACAGACTGACAGACTGACAGACTGACAGACTGACAGACTGACAGACTGACAGACTGACAGACTGACAGACTGACAGACTGACAGACTGACAGACTGACAGACTGACAGACTGACAGACTGACAGACTGACAGACTGACAGACTGACAGACTGACAGACTGACAGACTGACAGACTGACAGACTGACAGACTGACAGACTGACAGACTGACAGACTGACAGACTGACAGACTGACAGACTGACAGACTGACAGACTGACAGACTGACAGACTGACAGACTGACAGACTGACAGACTGACAGACTGACAGACTGACAGACTGACAGACTGACAGACTGACAGACTGACAGACTGACAGACTGACAGACTGACAGACTGACAGACTGACAGACTGACAGACTGACAGACTGACAGACTGACAGACTGACAGACTGACAGACTGACAGACTGACAGACTGACAGACTGACAGACTGACAGACTGACAGACTGACAGACTGACAGACTGACAGACTGACAGACTGACAGACTGACAGACTGACAGACTGACAGACTGACAGACTGACAGACTGACAGACTGACAGACTGACAGACTGACAGACTGACAGACTGACAGACTGACAGACTGACAGACTGACAGACTGACAGACTGACAGACTGACAGACTGACAGACTGACAGACTGACAGACTGACAGACTGACAGACTGACAGACTGACAGACTGACAGACTGACAGACTGACAGACTGACAGACTGACAGACTGACAGACTGACAGACTGACAGACTGACAGACTGACAGACTGACAGACTGACAGACTGACAGACTGACAGACTGACAGACTGACAGACTGACAGACTGACAGACTGACAGACTGACAGACTGACAGACTGACAGACTGACAGACTGACAGACTGACAGACTGACAGACTGACAGACTGACAGACTGACAGACTGACAGACTGACAGACTGACAGACTGACAGACTGACAGACTGACAGACTGACAGACTGACAGACTGACAGACTGACAGACTGACAGACTGACAGACTGACAGACTGACAGACTGACAGACTGACAGACTGACAGACTGACAGACTGACAGACTGACAGACTGACAGACTGACAGACTGACAGACTGACAGACTGACAGACTGACAGACTGACAGACTGACAGACTGACAGACTGACAGACTGACAGACTGACAGACTGACAGACTGACAGACTGACAGACTGACAGACTGACAGACTGACAGACTGACAGACTGACAGACTGACAGACTGACAGACTGACAGACTGACAGACTGACAGACTGACAGACTGACAGACTGACAGACTGACAGACTGACAGACTGACAGACTGACAGACTGACAGACTGACAGACTGACAGACTGACAGACTGACAGACTGACAGACTGACAGACTGACAGACTGACAGACTGACAGACTGACAGACTGACAGACTGACAGACTGACAGACTGACAGACTGACAGACTGACAGACTGACAGACTGACAGACTGACAGACTGACAGACTGACAGACTGACAGACTGACAGACTGACAGACTGACAGACTGACAGACTGACAGACTGACAGACTGACAGACTGACAGACTGACAGACTGACAGACTGACAGACTGACAGACTGACAGACTGACAGACTGACAGACTGACAGACTGACAGACTGACAGACTGACAGACTGACAGACTGACAGACTGACAGACTGACAGACTGACAGACTGACAGACTGACAGACTGACAGACTGACAGACTGACAGACTGACAGACTGACAGACTGACAGACTGACAGACTGACAGACTGACAGACTGACAGACTGACAGACTGACAGACTGACAGACTGACAGACTGACAGACTGACAGACTGACAGACTGACAGACTGACAGACTGACAGACTGACAGACTGACAGACTGACAGACTGACAGACTGACAGACTGACAGACTGACAGACTGACAGACTGACAGACTGACAGACTGACAGACTGACAGACTGACAGACTGACAGACTGACAGACTGACAGACTGACAGACTGACAGACTGACAGACTGACAGACTGACAGACTGACAGACTGACAGACTGACAGACTGACAGACTGACAGACTGACAGACTGACAGACTGACAGACTGACAGACTGACAGACTGACAGACTGACAGACTGACAGACTGACAGACTGACAGACTGACAGACTGACAGACTGACAGACTGACAGACTGACAGACTGACAGACTGACAGACTGACAGACTGACAGACTGACAGACTGACAGACTGACAGACTGACAGACTGACAGACTGACAGACTGACAGACTGACAGACTGACAGACTGACAGACTGACAGACTGACAGACTGACAGACTGACAGACTGACAGACTGACAGACTGACAGACTGACAGACTGACAGACTGACAGACTGACAGACTGACAGACTGACAGACTGACAGACTGACAGACTGACAGACTGACAGACTGACAGACTGACAGACTGACAGACTGACAGACTGACAGACTGACAGACTGACAGACTGACAGACTGACAGACTGACAGACTGACAGACTGACAGACTGACAGACTGACAGACTGACAGACTGACAGACTGACAGACTGACAGACTGACAGACTGACAGACTGACAGACTGACAGACTGACAGACTGACAGACTGACAGACTGACAGACTGACAGACTGACAGACTGACAGACTGACAGACTGACAGACTGACAGACTGACAGACTGACAGACTGACAGACTGACAGACTGACAGACTGACAGACTGACAGACTGACAGACTGACAGACTGACAGACTGACAGACTGACAGACTGACAGACTGACAGACTGACAGACTGACAGACTGACAGACTGACAGACTGACAGACTGACAGACTGACAGACTGACAGACTGACAGACTGACAGACTGACAGACTGACAGACTGACAGACTGACAGACTGACAGACTGACAGACTGACAGACTGACAGACTGACAGACTGACAGACTGACAGACTGACAGACTGACAGACTGACAGACTGACAGACTGACAGACTGACAGACTGACAGACTGACAGACTGACAGACTGACAGACTGACAGACTGACAGACTGACAGACTGACAGACTGACAGACTGACAGACTGACAGACTGACAGACTGACAGACTGACAGACTGACAGACTGACAGACTGACAGACTGACAGACTGACAGACTGACAGACTGACAGACTGACAGACTGACAGACTGACAGACTGACAGACTGACAGACTGACAGACTGACAGACTGACAGACTGACAGACTGACAGACTGACAGACTGACAGACTGACAGACTGACAGACTGACAGACTGACAGACTGACAGACTGACAGACTGACAGACTGACAGACTGACAGACTGACAGACTGACAGACTGACAGACTGACAGACTGACAGACTGACAGACTGACAGACTGACAGACTGACAGACTGACAGACTGACAGACTGACAGACTGACAGACTGACAGACTGACAGACTGACAGACTGACAGACTGACAGACTGACAGACTGACAGACTGACAGACTGACAGACTGACAGACTGACAGACTGACAGACTGACAGACTGACAGACTGACAGACTGACAGACTGACAGACTGACAGACTGACAGACTGACAGACTGACAGACTGACAGACTGACAGACTGACAGACTGACAGACTGACAGACTGACAGACTGACAGACTGACAGACTGACAGACTGACAGACTGACAGACTGACAGACTGACAGACTGACAGACTGACAGACTGACAGACTGACAGACTGACAGACTGACAGACTGACAGACTGACAGACTGACAGACTGACAGACTGACAGACTGACAGACTGACAGACTGACAGACTGACAGACTGACAGACTGACAGACTGACAGACTGACAGACTGACAGACTGACAGACTGACAGACTGACAGACTGACAGACTGACAGACTGACAGACTGACAGACTGACAGACTGACAGACTGACAGACTGACAGACTGACAGACTGACAGACTGACAGACTGACAGACTGACAGACTGACAGACTGACAGACTGACAGACTGACAGACTGACAGACTGACAGACTGACAGACTGACAGACTGACAGACTGACAGACTGACAGACTGACAGACTGACAGACTGACAGACTGACAGACTGACAGACTGACAGACTGACAGACTGACAGACTGACAGACTGACAGACTGACAGACTGACAGACTGACAGACTGACAGACTGACAGACTGACAGACTGACAGACTGACAGACTGACAGACTGACAGACTGACAGACTGACAGACTGACAGACTGACAGACTGACAGACTGACAGACTGACAGACTGACAGACTGACAGACTGACAGACTGACAGACTGACAGACTGACAGACTGACAGACTGACAGACTGACAGACTGACAGACTGACAGACTGACAGACTGACAGACTGACAGACTGACAGACTGACAGACTGACAGACTGACAGACTGACAGACTGACAGACTGACAGACTGACAGACTGACAGACTGACAGACTGACAGACTGACAGACTGACAGACTGACAGACTGACAGACTGACAGACTGACAGACTGACAGACTGACAGACTGACAGACTGACAGACTGACAGACTGACAGACTGACAGACTGACAGACTGACAGACTGACAGACTGACAGACTGACAGACTGACAGACTGACAGACTGACAGACTGACAGACTGACAGACTGACAGACTGACAGACTGACAGACTGACAGACTGACAGACTGACAGACTGACAGACTGACAGACTGACAGACTGACAGACTGACAGACTGACAGACTGACAGACTGACAGACTGACAGACTGACAGACTGACAGACTGACAGACTGACAGACTGACAGACTGACAGACTGACAGACTGACAGACTGACAGACTGACAGACTGACAGACTGACAGACTGACAGACTGACAGACTGACAGACTGACAGACTGACAGACTGACAGACTGACAGACTGACAGACTGACAGACTGACAGACTGACAGACTGACAGACTGACAGACTGACAGACTGACAGACTGACAGACTGACAGACTGACAGACTGACAGACTGACAGACTGACAGACTGACAGACTGACAGACTGACAGACTGACAGACTGACAGACTGACAGACTGACAGACTGACAGACTGACAGACTGACAGACTGACAGACTGACAGACTGACAGACTGACAGACTGACAGACTGACAGACTGACAGACTGACAGACTGACAGACTGACAGACTGACAGACTGACAGACTGACAGACTGACAGACTGACAGACTGACAGACTGACAGACTGACAGACTGACAGACTGACAGACTGACAGACTGACAGACTGACAGACTGACAGACTGACAGACTGACAGACTGACAGACTGACAGACTGACAGACTGACAGACTGACAGACTGACAGACTGACAGACTGACAGACTGACAGACTGACAGACTGACAGACTGACAGACTGACAGACTGACAGACTGACAGACTGACAGACTGACAGACTGACAGACTGACAGACTGACAGACTGACAGACTGACAGACTGACAGACTGACAGACTGACAGACTGACAGACTGACAGACTGACAGACTGACAGACTGACAGACTGACAGACTGACAGACTGACAGACTGACAGACTGACAGACTGACAGACTGACAGACTGACAGACTGACAGACTGACAGACTGACAGACTGACAGACTGACAGACTGACAGACTGACAGACTGACAGACTGACAGACTGACAGACTGACAGACTGACAGACTGACAGACTGACAGACTGACAGACTGACAGACTGACAGACTGACAGACTGACAGACTGACAGACTGACAGACTGACAGACTGACAGACTGACAGACTGACAGACTGACAGACTGACAGACTGACAGACTGACAGACTGACAGACTGACAGACTGACAGACTGACAGACTGACAGACTGACAGACTGACAGACTGACAGACTGACAGACTGACAGACTGACAGACTGACAGACTGACAGACTGACAGACTGACAGACTGACAGACTGACAGACTGACAGACTGACAGACTGACAGACTGACAGACTGACAGACTGACAGACTGACAGACTGACAGACTGACAGACTGACAGAC